>CM062806.1:243550215-243770215 GCA_031772625.1 Pinus tabuliformis | reverse complement strand
TCTAAATCTTTAACAAATCATGTAAATAAACTCGTATCTTAAATTTCTTTCTTTTATGAATTTTAACACCTGGTAATAAAAATGAACTTTTCTGCAAAGTGCGTGCTCTAACGATGCCACAAGCATAGGAATTTAATTTGAGAAACAAATAAAGCCGTGGAAGCAATGATTAAAGGATGCAGATGAAAACAAGTTTAATACCCTTCGCCATAGCCTGTGAGATGCATGAGATTTCGGCTCGCAAGTTCTGACAAGACATCAAAAGCTTCCAACCATGTCATCTCCCGGACATATATCCAAATGTCCAATAATGAACAAACGCCGAACCTTCTACCTTTGGGAAATGCCCCCCAAGTCTAAAAAGCACCGTCTCTCTTTCTTACTGAGGATATCTATACTTGGTTTTAAACGACCAAAAAGTTCAGCTTCGTGATCTTTCGAAATAGTTTCAGATTTGGAAAGCTTTTCCTTTACAATTTTCCATTCTGGCGAGGGTTTACTGTGCAAAGAACTTCCAATCACCCTGAGGGTTTGCTGAATTGAAAATGTTAATTAAATTACAGGGCCCGGGTTGGGTTCTAAGACTTAACTTAATGCCCGAATTGGCGTTTCAAACGTTTCTGCAATCATTAAAATCCATGGCAAACCCAAATTGCAAAACAATAACGGTACAACAAATGACTAATTTATTTATTTGCGCTTTGTTCGATATGGTATACAAAAGCTACAACAGTAACAGCGCTCAGACGTTTTCTTGGCCAACACACAACAAGGCAGAGGTAAAAGGGCTCTGATACCAAATGTAATAAAATCATAACAGCGATTCTGCATGCGGAAAAAAAAAAAAATTCAGTGAATCGTTGAAACTTAATGCCCAGGGATACGAATTACCTCCAGCCATTTGTGAAACTCTTGATGCAACTTCTTTCTGAAAAAGCCACGCTCCAGCTGCGCAAGCAAAAAGAAAAGAATGTAGAAAATCTGAAGGCACTTCCAAGCTCTGCTATCTCAGCTAGATGGTGTGAAAAACTGAAGGGGATTGAGATCCAAGCTTGGGGACCAAACAGATGAATTTATAGCTAAGCTTCCATCAAGCTTCTGATAGCTATGTGTCAGATGTCCCACAGATCAAGGCAGAGAACTCCAGATGGGAGTAATGGACCACTTCAGTAGCTCCCAACAATAAATTTATTAACTGCAGTTGATTTCCTTAACTTAAGGAAACTACTGCAATTGGTTTCCATAAGTTAAGGAAAGACTGCAGTTTAAATTCCATAATTGTAGGCAGCAATTGTGCATAAACTAATGGAGCTTAACAGGGTATAAATAATAAAAATTATTAAAATATTAAATATTTTTTCCAAATAAATTTAAATAATTACTTATAAACAAAATTGAAATAATAATAAATAAAATAGTAATTTAATGTAGAATTATAATTTAATAATATAAATCATTAAATTATAAAAAATATGTAATATAATTATATAATAATGGAAAATGAGTGATTTTTTTTGTTTGCTAGATAATGTGAAACTTGAGATGACTAGCATGTCTAACTTGTAGTTTGAGTAATCACAACCTAGGGGCATCTAAATCGTCGCATCTAAACCTTCAAAATCACCCAGGGATCACACCCGGTTTGGACCATAGAAGCCCTTAGCATTACTGGATTTTTTCCCATAAAATTTCAAACTGGTGACTTTTACACTACATAGTGCCTTAACATAATACCCTATCACCACCTACTCTATATCCATGAGTAAAAGTAAATAAATTTATTCCATAAAAATATTATAAAATAAAATTTTATTTATTTTCATTTCGTTCAATATATCTACTAACAAACTACAAAATTTAGTGACCAGTAATTGCAAACTATTTTGTATAAAGATGATATAATGCTAATTATGAAATAAAATATAATTTCACATTCTTCATGAAATATATTATATGCAGGGAAATATATATATATAATCATTTTAACATGCAATGAAATTTAATTTATATTATTATTATTCTGATTTTCATTAATTTATATTATTATTATTCTGATAAAATCAAAATTAAATTATCTTTTTTTGGATATAGGATATATTTATTGTTAATCATACTAATTGATAATTTAGTAAAATTAAGTGAAACTCAAGTTTTTGTCAAATTACAACCAAAGAATTTATGATGATACCTGTCTTGTTACCATGCATTTGAATTGATTGAATCTATTGATTTATTTTGTAATAAATTTAAGAATAAATAAATATGGCACTATTTTATTTATTTATTTATTTTTATTTATTTATATGTTATTAAAAATATTAATTCCAATTATTAAAAATGTATTTATTTAAACAATAAGAAAATATACATGGCCTTAAACTTCTTTTGTAATCTTACAACAACATATACATACTTCAACACGTACTACCCAATATAATAACATAATTATAGTAAATGTCAATAATTAATTATAATTTTTATTATTATTGTTTTTTTTGTTTTCTAAAAAAATATCTACACAAATCTTTCCCAACCAGTTTATTGGCAAAGCCTAACTCTGAGGGTGTTGAGAAGAATTGGCCCGTGACCTCTCATTAGCTAAATGCTTTGACCATCAAAGCTAATTAACTATAATATTATCTCAAAATATGAAGTAATCCCATATAATACAAGAGAATATAAATTTTACAATACCATAAAAGAATGGTGACAATCATCATACCATATTATAACATTTAATTAAGAAAATAACTATTACAATACTACATTACATTACATGAATTTCTTATTAATGAAATATCAAGATTTTTTTTTAAGTAACTCTATAACACTCAACACTTAAATCAACGAAATATGACTTTCTTATTAATGAAATATATATATATTTAACTCCAACACTTAAATCAAATAATAATGGTCACAAATCCGACATAAAAGGATAATATAAACGCTTAACAAGGCTTTGCTACCATGAAGATGTTAAAGGTTTGTTTAACACTCTTGGAAAATTACAAGCAACAAGACTTCATATGTGACACTGTAATAATTCTTTTTTGGTAATATTTGATCATGATTTCTATTTATATCCAAAAAAACAAAATTATATATAAAGCTCATGAGAGCTCAATGTTGTCCTGGTCAAAAGACTAACATCTTGCTAAATACATTATAAGAAATTGACCACCCGAGTGAACAAATTGATGTGGTGGATTACCAGTCATACAAAAAAGACCATAGATACTAACATATGATCATTTTGTCCTCTAACAACCAATTCCATACAAATATAGGGATGACAAAAACATTATAACAACCACAACCACAACCACCAACTATGAAATCATGAGAAAGAAATGAAAGCAGAGATGGACTCATTCATCCAAGATGATGATCGGGGTGATCCGGAGAGGAATCTGCACTGACCATATTGATTGGTTGAGTATTTATAACTGCTTCACCATTTGGAGGTGCATTTGAGTCACTGTCGGAGTCTAATATGATATAGCATTCTATTTTGCTTAATCTGACCACTATTTCATCCATATCATAACATATATCCCTCAGGATCCACTTCAAATCCTCTTGACCTATAAAGAGGTTATAATTATCTACCTACTTGTTTTCGAGAACCATGTGAAGAAGAGTCTCCATCTGCCTATGCATTGATGTAGAATGCATAAAATATAACCTTCTCTTCCTGAGTTTAACAGGGTCTGGCGCCCATTTCGTATTTCCATGCAAATTTCCGAATTTGAATAATACATTCGATCTCCAAACTCTTTAGCTTCCAAAGTGTGATTTTCCCTCCGCACCTCCATGGGAACAACCTAATTTTTTTTTATCGACTCCCATCTAAAATGTTATCGATGTCTAGAAGAATATGCCCCAGATGCGCCTCCCCTGTGACTAAGCAATCGTTGATGGGGAGCGATAAAAGACTAGAACCCGCAAGAAAATAGAGCACGGGAAATTTGAAGCAACCAAGTGAACTGACTTTGACTAAAGATAAGATGGAATAGCCCAACTAAGACCATAAGGATCGAGTGAAAAATATTGTAAAGCTTAACCATCTTAACTGGGAATTAAATATATATATATATATATATATATATGGCCGAGAAAACTAGAAGAGAATGACTCCTGACTCGACTGGACATTAAACCATTTATGTACCAAAACAAAAGAGCAATTAACTTCTTGTGAATTTAGAGAAATCGTTTGGAGAACTCGAGAATGAACAAACTTTGAACCAAATTGAAAAAGACCCACTGTGCCAAATGCCAACGACTAGTACAGGGTAATTGAACGAGATTCCAGAGGGCTCGAGGGATTGAAGGTCGACAGTGGGGAGAATGACAACGAGCTCAAATGAAGGTCTAGACGAAGTGTTATGTAGAAAGTAGATGAAAAACATTGGATCCCTATTTGTAATGCCTTACCTCTCACATTATATTACTTGCTGAAGGACTGCACTAGCATAAATACCCACAATAAAACTTGAAATGGTCCGAACAACGAAATTGTTGGAAAGAAAACACCACTAAAAATGAACAACACTAATATTGAACTTGTCATAAACCTCATATAGTATATGACAACGCCCAACAAAAGTACTTAATATGACCTGAAAACTGGAGGTTAGGATGAGAGATCGCCAGTATTAGGAATCCTCTCTTGAAACAATGTTAATAGGTGAGTGAATAATGAGGTAGAGAAGTTAAAAAACACATATTCGAAGGGACGAAAAATGGCTCTGGAGAATGTGGTGGCCGCGGCAGAGAACGGTAAGGGAAACGGTGCTGTGGCTAAGCTGCAAACGCTCTCTATTTTGAAACCCCATATGATTGTGGAGGCTCCGCATGGGGCTGAAGAAATTACGAAGTCTCATCATCCCAAGCGTAAGGCTGACCATGAGCTCCCTCTCATCCTTCACGCCCATTTGAAGTTCGGTGCTGCCGAGGTTATGGTCTGTGATGAGACCGAGGAGGCCGGTGCAGAGGTGAAATCGCCGGTGGCCCTTAAGGGCACCTCAGTGATTCTCCATTTGGAGATGGACGACGTTGATGCGGTAGTTAAACTAGCGGTGGAGGGCGGGGTAACTGTTACTGAAGAGGTTGCGGAATGTCCTTGGGGTCAACAATACGGAAAGGGAAAGGGAGCAGGTTCATTCAAATCCCACATCCATCGCAGGAAGGGACCTGCACGTTTCAGAAGCCTCGACTTTGGCGAGCGCAAGGGATTCATCAGGGGAAATGGCACGAGTGTCATACACGATCCTGGCCGCGACGCTCCTCTCTGCAAGGTGATCTTCAGGCACCCATTGTACCCGGGACATTTTGTTTACTGCGGAAAGAAGACCATTTTGACAGTGGGTAACGTGCTGCCCTTGAGGTCTATTCCGGAGGAAGCCTTTGTCTGCATCGCGGAATAGAATGTCGGCCATCGGGGCTCATTTGCTAGGGTTTCTAGAGACTACACCATCGATGTCAACCATACTGATATTTACCCTCGGAGCTATGCAGACAGCAGAAAGGAGACTGCGGAAACCACAATGAGGAAAAAAGCACGACTAATAGGATTTTTCCCAACAGAGCATCAGGAGCAACCCTGCCGGGACCAGATCTCGCCCCCTCAGATAGAACCAGAACTGGAATCGCTGGTAAGCCCTCTTCCTTTTCAAGTTTTTATAAAAACCCCTTCTGGGAGGACACATCTGGCCTGGGTACAGATCACCAAATCAGTACTGCTTTTGAAGAACAGCATCTACCAGCACACTGGTTATCCTACAGGATCACAGGTTTTAATTTTTGGAGGCAGAGTACTCCAAGACTACAAAACCCTTATGGATTACAAAATCCTACCTGATTCTACCATCACTCTCAACCTATGGCTGAGGGGAGGCGTGGCAGACCATCACAAAACAAATCCCTTAGGCAATGGCATAGGTAGCAGCACAACAAAAACCCCAGAAACACATCAAAAGCAAAAAATGCAGGGTTATCCTTCAAAGACATTCTTGAAGGAAACAAACCAGCCACAAACTCAACAAAACAAGCTGGCACAACACCTGCCCCATACATTGTGGAACAACTGAGTTACACCCCAGAAATAAATATGGATATACCAGAAACAGACGAGTACTATTCTACATTCGAAAAACAAGCATTAATCTGCAGATTCAACTGTTTCTGGCCCAAGTCTATGGACCTTTTCCTTTGGGTTTTCAGAACTTGGACCGATACATGTGACATTCGGCTCTGTTCCAAAGGCTTCTTCATTGTAAAATTTCATACAACAGAGGAAAGGGACATCATTATGAGGGCAGGACCATGGTTCATGGGATCCACAGGTCTCTTCATGACTCCATGGTTCCCAGAATTTGATCCAAATACAATGGTTGTATCTCGGATGCCAGTCTGGGTTCGTCTTCACAACCTACCACTACACTTCTGGAGCCCTCAAGTCCTGTCTACTATAGGCAACACCATTGGGCGATTCATTAAAATGGATACAGAAAGAACGGAGGAAGGAATTTATACATTTGCACGCATGTGTGTGGAAGTAGATCTCAGCAAAGGGCTGCCAGACCAAATACAACTCAAGTATAAACAGAGATGCTGGACACAGATACTAGATTATGAAAATACTGCATTCAGATGCAGAATTTGTCGCCAAACAGGGCATCTTCAAAACACATGCCCAGAAGCCAAAAAAGATACGCGTAGGAAGAAGAAAGCAGGAAAACAACCCAAGGGATGGAAATTCCCTCCACCAGACCCTGAAGATGTCCCTGTTGAGGAAGAAGAAACGGAAAAGGAACACCACACTCCCCAAGAGAACAATCAGATTCACAAGAAGCCAGAAACTGTGGAATCTGTACCACATGATCTGATGGACTCTTTGCCAGAGAAGATACCAGATACAATGGATACCAGTGGAGCCAAAAGACTCCATTCTTCAGACCACTCCGATTCAGACAAGGATAATCCTCGCCCAGAGGAGGACACCTCACTCGTACTATTTTCATCCTTGCCGACTCAAGGGGAGTGGCGAAAGGTTGAGAAGAAAAAAGGGAGAAAAGCATAATTTTCTCCCCAATTGTACATTATTTTTCCGGTTATTTTCTTTCTGGTTTTTTCTTTGAACAACAGTTTTGACCTGCTTATGGATATGCGCTTCAGCATCTACAAAATGTAATTTTGTTATTACTAATAAAATTACGATTTTTCCTAGGGGAGAAAAATGAGGTAGAGAAGGCGTAAGACCAGAGTGAACCTTGTATGAGGGACTAGCGAAGTTCACCACCTTAAACTCGCCAGTGATATTCTCCACCCTGCAACATGAAGCAAATTGATATATAATGCAACAAACGAAAGGCAACATTTATCAGACGCGAGCCAAGGTTGAATCGATACACCCACCAAATGCCAAGTGTAATGCTTCTCCCAAGATTTTGCCATCCTAAGAGTTTGCATAATGGTGAGGTCATAAATGAGCCTCGATCACCTGTAATAAGAATGCACAATAATATCAAATCTCGCGTATGATCTCACCCCCTTACTTGCACCGATCAACCAAAAGCATATATAGAAGCCAATATCTCTTGGAGAGCCAAAATTCTTATTGCTCAGTTAAGGACTAATTCTCATCAACTCCGTTGTGAAACAAGGCACTGGAAAAGGCTAAAGGAAGTGTGGGAGGAAAGGGTATGCATTTTTTGTTCTTCCGGAAAAGTGGAAACAGAAAAAAATTTCATTTTAGAATGTGAGGCCTTCAAAGACAACAGGGAAAGTTATGCAAATATGCTGGTAGCTAGCTCTTGGGATAATCTATTTAGCGAGGGGTTTGTCGAGAAGAGCATTTATTTTGAAGCTTCACAGAAAAAGGGTTGAATACATCAAGCAGATGAAGAAGTAATCTATCCCATAAGCTATCTTTAGCCTCACGGATGTTAAAATAATTTCTTTCTTTCTTTTTTTCTATATCGAAAATCCTTTGCATCTGCACAAACCCCGTCTCCCTCCCTCATGAATTTAATGTGGAAATACCTCCACCCTACAGAGGCTCTACGAAAACCAATGTTTAGACACGCATTATATGAGACCCACCAAGTGGAGGCCGTGGCATGTTCACCGAGGCCTGCCTCCAAACTTGTCCAAACAAACAATTTCCATGTCAATCATGAAAGAAAAGATACCTATTTGCCGAAAAATGGAAAACCGATGGTCTGAAATTGGTAATGCACCCCATCGGTTAGAGATTTAGTGCAATGCACCCCATCGGTTAGAGATTTAGTGAAACTTATTATCTTATGTTTATTTATCACATTAGCCAACTTTTTAATCTTCATTGTTTATTCCCTTTTAAAAGATATAGCACATAGTTGTATTTTGAAAAAGTAATGAAGTAAGAATGATATAGGGCAGAATAGGGATACTATGTTTTTGTTAACTTTAGATGTTTTTTTGGGGTTAAAAGTGACCTTATATAATAAAGTTTGATTAGTGAATAGAATATAGTGAAATTATAAATGATTAAATATTTATTGATTTAATGTTATGTTGTAATATTTTAATTTTAATTTTTGGTATATATTAAATCAAATCACTTTTGTGTTAAAATGACGTGGTTTTTTAGATGAGTATTAAGTTAGGGGTTATATTATAATGATTTTTTTCCATATATATTTGATTATATATAAATATATTTTTAGTTCAAAATCTAAGGTTAAAGTTTAACTAGGGATGAGTGAAACATAGGCTTAATTATTTACATTATTTGTTACTAGTCACTATGAGGTAGTGTTATCATGGTGTGTGTTGTATAATAAAATGTTTGTTTTTTGCTTTTACTTTTTATTTTTTTCTTAAGTTAAGATTTTATTGTTTTATCACAATATTACATATATTCTTGGTAAGTTATCTGTCTCTGGCTTGTCGTTGGAAAAACTAGACTAGAGACAGGATAACTGTTCAAGCAAAGTCCAAAATGGGGCTAGGAATATTAAAACAAAAGTAAATGGGATATGAGTTATCTCAATATTGGGAAAACAATTTGCTAAAATGCAAACCTATATAGAGCATGACAACAAGATAACAAAAATATGATAGCTGCCCTAGGGGTGGGAGAAACTAGCCAAACCAATAGTAGCAGCAGAAATCTGAGAAGAAGTGAACACCATATATATGACTGCAGCTAAAGGAAACCTAATGGTCACGTGGAGAAAAAAGTGTCCAGGTTGATGGCAAGGTTAGTAGCCTTGCAACATGGCTCCTCTACTGGGTCTAGAGGTGAACCTATTTCTAGGCGAGCAAGTCTTCCTTCTACATCCATCAATAATAACTTCAATTCATCCAACTTATGTATGATATTACCCTTGTCCTTTCATTTGTAAACCAATGCTTTTTCTAGCAAAATTTTGATGTGCCAATAAAATTCCATAGTGTACAAAAAGTGATTTTGTCTACCGCTAATATTCCTCATGTTCAGGATCAAAACTATAAGGCCATTTGACACCTTAGAGTCCAATATACCTTTTCTCTCCTATTGAACCTCATTCTCAGCTACATGAATCTCTCATTGTATCTTAGAGGATGTATGGGATTGATAATACCACATAGAGACTTTGGCCCAAAGTCGGGCACATACAACCCCATGTTGTTGCATCCCCCATATCTACGATAACATCTGGCTCTCTAGCAAGTAATGGCTATTGAAGGGAGTGTGAAGCGAGCAAGGAAATGATTTCATAGTGCTAAGGAACAAATGAACTAGAATCCAAAGAATTTAATGCCTGTCAGCAGAACCAAGGTAGAGTCAGCGAGCACTGTAGAGAACCTTGCACCTCCTAGTAACACATATTAAAGTGAGAGGAAGGAACAAATAAGGGAGGAGTTACAACCGAAGGTCATGGTGAGTGAAGGAAATGACCAAATGAAGTTTTTTGAAACATGAATAGCAAGAATTACCACAAGCCAAGGAATGGGGATCACCTTGGAGAGTTTGGAGGTACCCCTAACATCATCATAATCAAGGCAGAGTGACATGCAAGTTGTCGGGCAAAACCTCCAAGGAATCATGTAATGTTACATCAGTGAGGGTGACAACCTAGAGGGGGTGATGGCCTTGGAGAGAAACAAAATGAAATCTCTTTCCCACTCCTCTGTTTGTCACCCCCATCGGGGAATTGTATAATGGAAAGGTTAATATGAAATATAATATAATTTTTCCCACCTAAGATGTAAGAAGAGCAATAAGGGAGCTATGAGTCCATGAGAAGGAAACAAGAAAAAAAGTCATTGAAGAGAGAAATATATCAAAAATAATGTTTCCCCATTTCGTTTAAAAATAACTTGAGATGACATGAAAATTCATCATGCCTCTCATGAAGGAAGACATGCATGCCTCATGCAAAAGGAGAATACATATTTTGCAAATTTTCTTGAGAGAGAATTCTTGTTTTTCTGCTCTTCTCTTATATTTGCTAGTGTTGCAAGGAACTTGTATGCCCTTCCATAGATGCCATTTACTATAACTAATGAATGAAACCAATGAGTTTGAGAGATGAGAGATTTTGTGCCAAGATAGAATGGAAGGCACGAGTTTTGTTTGAAGAAAGAATTCATGGCTGTAGAGTGAGAAAATAAATTAGAAAACTTGAAATTTCATTATCCACTTGTTTGAAATAAATCTTGAGTGAAAATGAGCCAAGGTATACTAATTCCAAGTATTCCCATATAGAAATAAATAACTGAAACTGTTCCTAAACTTGAGAATTTGGTTGAGTGTATTCTTAAGAGATTGTTGAAGATAAGTAAGATCTTGACCTTGTATTGTTTCTAACTAAGAGAAAGAGGTCTATTGTTGAATGGAGGCTGGGAGAAATGTTTGGAAGAGTTTTCATGGGAAGAACCATGGTAGGTGTCTTGTTTAGAGTGGCTAATGAGAATTATGATTTAGCTTGTGGAAGGAACATATCCCAATACATTGTTTACTCTGATGGTATAATAACACGATTTGGGGGAATAATCTACAATAGATCCCTAGAGTTGGGCGGTGAATCACTCGTTTACAATTGATTTGGTTTCTTGTTGATTTGAGGTGAAGAGAAATGCTTGGAAGAGTCTACATGAGTAGTAGAGAAGGGTTTACCAGATTGTTATAATTCATTATATCATTGCTACAATATTAGATATTATGAGATTGCTTAAGAACAAATTGGTTTTATGCTTTAGCTATGTTTACTTGTATTTCTTTATTGTGGTTTCGCACTTTTGTATTTGACGGGGACCCTTTTATCTTGCATATGGGTTATTTGATGGTTCCTGAGAACCAAACTCTTGATAGTGAACTTAAGTGTTGGAAGAGATCTAAAATCGTTCTTTAAATTCTTGGATTATACCTTTGGAGCCATTATTTGAAAAATTTGAAAGAAGTATAATCTAAGAATTGAAAGAAATGTAATGTCCCAATGGCCAAGGGTGATATCTAGGTTTCATTACATATGTAAAATGTACGTTTGATAAGTTAATATTTGACAATATCACTTTTTAAGTGATCAAATTTATAACTATAATTGTGTTATAATATAATTTGATTGTGAAACGAAGGTGTTAAGGGTTCAAATTTCTCTATCTCAACAATATTTATTGATACTTAGAGATGAGGCCGAATCCGACTTATTCGTATTTGGTTTAGTACAATCCTCTAGGAGAGGGTCTCACAATACTTATATTTGACAGGGTTTGCAAATTGTGATTATATTTTTGTATGTATTTTCTTGCAAGTATTTAACTAAACAAAATGCAATGTATATTAGAAAATATAAAGGAGCAAATCATGTAATCATATGAAAATAAGATAAGATAGCTCAAAAGAAATTACATTGATCAAATGTATATAAAAGAAAACATAAAATATAAGGAATAACTATCTAAGAAGTGAGAAGCATAGATTAAAATATACATTCTCACCCATCAAGCATTTACACAAGATTTGCTAGATCAACCAAGAGGAAACTGCATACATCAAGAATAATCTATAATACAATTAGAAACTCTTACTTGAAACCTTAGACATTATAAAGCATGAGGAACAATTTGGCATGATTATAATATTCCAATCAAGATCTAGGAAAATATGCCCCTTTCAGATCTTCTAAATTGACTTCAAAAAACACGTTTTTTTTTTTAGCTATAAGTATAAAAATGCATCCTCTGGAAACCCATTTTCCTTTCAACATATCCCTTCTTTATTTGAAATTTATCACTCAAAAAGGAATATGACATGCAACTAGTCTATATGTAATAGTCATTGCTATTTAAACAATCTAGGAGTTTCAGTATTTGTGTGTTCCTCATATAAAGCATCCCATTGAACAAAAATATCTTCATATTTGTGGTTGTAATGAAACTTGTGTTGATCCATTGGAACACTCAAGTTATACTTACTCTCGTTGAGTTGTTGAGTATATTTTCCAATTTTGGGCGCCAATTGTGCCAACTTATCGGGAATTTGGTTCTCGTTAATTTTGAACTTTTATAATTCCCCTCATTCAACTAAAGTGATTCATTCAATGTTTTAATATGTTAATTAGTGATATGTTTGGATTTTGTCATGACTTCCTGAAAAAGCCAAAAATCTTTCGATGTTGCAATGATGGAAAATGGAGATTGGTCATTGTATGATTTACCTTACTCTAGGTCCTTTTCCACACAGATCATTCTTCCTCCATCTATTTAGTTGGTTCCTTTTCTAGTTCCACCTAGTATTGAGAAGTTGTGCACATCCAATTTAGAATATCCTCAGTAAAAAAAGTGATCTCGTGATCCTCATCTCCCTTAGCCTACTGGATTCATTTAACGAATTATGTATAACTTAGGGCTTTGGAACCTCTATCTTTCCATTGAAAAACATCCTTATGTGCAACTACTCTTCAAATTGAACATCTTTTGTAGAAAGGCATCTCATTATTTCTGACACCTATGATGTTATTCCATAAGGTCACTTACTAGGTTAGTTACTAAGTGCATAAGGTCACTTACTAAGTCCATAAGGTCAGTTACTAGGTCACTTACGCCCTATTTCTTTGGAGTATTGTACTTGACTAGTTTTATACCATGATATCACTCTTTTTAATCTTCTCCAGCTTTATTGAATGAAGCATGGGAGAGGGCCAATGCAACTGCTACTAAGTTGGTGGTCAGGGCCTTACATCTAGTATAATCTCTTATGAGGTGCAAATGATTCCAATATCCAAAGTGATATTTCTTTTCCTTTGTGTTCTTCTATCAATATACTTTTTTTCCTATTGTAAGCAATGGATTCTAGGTCAACAACATCATCCATATGTTTTGGAATGGTTTCTTGTCCCCAAGATAGATTTCTAGGTTTCCTAGTGTATGGACGAGTTTCATTGTTATCCTTTTCCTGTTCATTTATACTTTTTTCTCTTGTAGTCCTTGTCCAATTGTATCACTTTCCTCTATGGTCATAGGTTGTGTCTGAGGCTCTTTGAAAAAAAATGCATTTCAATCATTTCCTTGTGACCCCGAGTGGGCATTGATAACTTCATTAGTGGGAGTTGGCACTACCTCTTGAGTCTGTTTGAGTGTAAGTGCATCACCATCTCTGGTGGATTGGTTTCCTCAATTGGATCCTTTCCTTGGTCTCTCAACATTTGGCTATTAATTATCCTCTAGAGTCTCGATCCCTGTGGGATGCTCATTCACAATTGGGGTGCCAATTACCTTTGTCTTTTGCTCTTTAGTGAGGTTAATGGTACCTTCTGGTATGACCAGGCCATGCTTAGTTGTAATTCCTCTCAACTTTGCTTTCTTTTTTTATTCTTCTTCTTTCTTCAATTTCTCTTCTTGCTCTTTTTTATCCCTTGTTCTTCCTTTTCTATTTTTCTACAATTTTTGCTACTATCTCCATCTGCTCAACTGAATCTCTTTGTGTTTTCTCCTCGCATTCCTTCTTCCTTTATTCTATTAAATCTTTTTTCTTCTATTCTATTGCCACTTGTAGCCATTATTGGAAATGGAATTCTTGAGCCTCTGGCTCTTTTTGCTTCTTTTTCAAATCTTCCTTTGCCTTCCTTTCTCATTCCCATTCTTGAAGCTCTCTTTCTTGTTCCTCCTAGATGACCTTCAACTTCTTGTTTTAGGTGAACTATATCAGTTTGCATTTCTTACTTGAATTTCATCTTAGTTGCCCCTTGCATGATGATTTGGATTAGTTTCTCTAGAGATAATGTACCAAAAAGGGTAACATGTGGGTTGGCTCTTCTCTTTTCCACTTTCTGCCAATCTTGAGCTTTTCTATGTAGACTTCTTCTCACTAGCTTTCATGAGCATATGGCCATGCCAAAGATACTTATTTTGAGATTTTTAACACAAATCCTATATGATCATGCCTCATGAACCTATTAATATGAAACCTGTACTCCAAATATGGTTGGCCTTGTTGCTTAGTGTGCTTGACATCTCTCACCACATAGTAACCTACCTGAAAACTATGTGGAAACAAAATTATTTTCTTGCTCTTTAATAATGTAGCATTGAATCCTTGCATAATAGTCTGGTAATAGATTTCTCCCACAGCCAACCTATCTGAAACATAGATGGAAGAATATGAGGAGGACCAATTGCTTTGTAGATTTGGATATTTGTATGAACCTTTTCAAAATACCAATCGTCGATGTGTCCAAGGATTTTCTTAGCATGTTTTGGTAATCTAGGGCACTCCTTCTTGAAAAAGAGTTGATATAAATGAGCTATAAATGCATCTAGTATACCAAAGAATAATATTTCTTATATATGTTTTTCGACAATATATTAAAGGAGACATGCATTGATAGATCTAAAACTTGCCAATTTGCTGCTAATCCAACAAGAGTATTTTTTGCATAGATAATATACAATACTTATATATGTTTTCCGACAATATATTAAAGGAGACATGCATTGATAGATCTAATGCCAATTTGCTGCTAATCCAACAAGAGTATTTTTTGCATAAATAATATACAATACCTAGACGCCATATAAAAAACAAGTGCAACATTAGCCCCAAAGTATTGGGCTTGGACTTGTTCAATCCTTGTGCTCAACTATCTAGATATTATGGCTCTATAATTAAATCCTTTTCCATACATAACCACAACGCTCTAAGAATTGTGAACAGTCGTTTTTCCTCATATAACCTACATGAAGAACAATAAGTACATGTATGGTTGTTTTAAGTACATATATGGTTGTTTTAGGCTGCTGGTGGGATATCTTCCTCTCGCCCTATTGAAATACCTCTTCTTCTTTCCACCCACTAGATAAAACTTTGGCCATATCATATTTCTGGTAGAAATTTACCACACAATCATTGTTTAATAAATCCTCAGTATCAAGGAACTTGCAGTACCTAATTACATCTCGAGAGAGGAAGTTGTTAATGAACTCTCCATTTTCGTTAATGACCATACGACATTCGTGCTTATATCATGGGTTAATAACCTGATTTCCTGACATAACCAAAAACAGAAGCATCCACCTTTCAGTGGTATTGGTCACTGTGCAATGTGAATTCTGGGTATTCTTGGTCCTTGGTCACTTCCTTTGCTTTTGTCTTATGTTTCCTCGGAGATTTCCACGCTGGAGCTCTCTTTGTTGGCATTTATTCCATTAACCCTTCACCCGAAATTGTAATTGTTTCATCGAGTGTTTGATATAGAAAAGGAAAAGGATGACTTGGAAATGTTTTGAAATTACCACGAATAAGTGAGTATAAACTGACGACGGTTTCACCTAGTGGTATATATGAAGGCTGTATTTCGAATCACTTAATCATAAAATAATAATCAAACGGAACTAAATGATCTCAGCGATTATGAAAACAACCGTTGCTTGGATGTTTGGCTTCTGCACAAAATTTTTGTATGGAATGAAAAATTGCATGGTCCTGGGTTAAGTTAAACCAAAGCGAACACCCAATTTATGCCATTTATGATAGGATTTAAGAATAATCTAGTTTTAATGTAAAGTGTACACATAGATCGACATTGATGGTTGACCAAATGTTCCAGGCACACAAAAACCGCCACTCAAAGATTTCAAAAGACTTTTGATTACATTAGTTGGTGATAACCCATCAGTGGATGACGTCATGGAGGAGTGTTTAGATAGTTTTTAATGGCAGAAATGAATTTAGCATTATGAAAAACTTCTGAAACACCCTGTCAAAAAAATATCATACCTGAATTTTTCTGAAACACCCTGTCAAAAAAATAGCATACCTGAATTTGTGCCCTATAGCGTTATGTCTTTCAAGTTTTGGAAGTTTGCTTAAGGTAACATTATTGTAGACTCAGTAAATTTCACCAATTGCCAATTGTCAACCAACGCAAATATCTTAAATCAGTGTTTCTGTCGATGGTGACTTAGGATTGCATGTTATGATGTCACTTGGCCTAATCTATGACAAGATTGATTGATTGGTTCATTGAGTGATTCGATTGGCATTGACAATGAAAATTCGGTATGAACTTGATGTTCGCTAGTTGTTGCGCAACGCCAACGATCTTTCAGTAATAAGAAAATTCGATGATATCTTCTACATCATGTAAGAAGACCATTTCACCAAATAAATATGGAGTTTGTTGACCAGTGTAGAATTCTTGTGAGTTACATCATTTAAAAAAAAGCATGTTCGGCTGAGGCGGATAGGCTTGCTGGTGATTGATGACATAAATTGGATTGCACATTATGCTACCCAATTCCACCGGATGTTGATAGGTTTGTGAGTGACTTGGTGAAATATTTTGGGTGATACATTATGCTATCTATTGAATTTCGCTAAATGCCAATAGGTTTGGTGGCGATTGGTGAAATATTTTGGTTCACGCATTATGTTACTTTTTAAATTTTTCCAAACATAGGTAAGTTTGTTGGTGGTTGATGAACTATTTTGGTTCACATATTATGCTATTCATTGAATTTCATTAAAATGTTTAATAGGTTTGTTTGGCGAAATATTTAGGGTGGCATAATACGTTACTCATTAAATTTCATCACAATTAAATACGTTAAAGCACAATATGTAAATCATTATAGATATTTGATTGGATAATTCATCGTAACATATCTGTTAAAATAAGCTAAAATATATACTATGAACATTAAATTTCTTTAGATTCTAGATTCGTTAATTAATGATTTATTGATTATGCATGTAATAGATAAAATGCGAAAAATAAAGAACAATAAAATACAACACACCAATTGTAATGAACATCAAGATATGCACTAGGAAACTCTTTCAAGAGAAAACACAACTAGAAGGTGAGGTTGCTCTGCGATTTTTTTGCGAGTAATCAAAATGATGTAAATACAAAGGATACGACTATCTATGGAGTTACCTAAGATCTGTGACCTATGGTTTGCTACAAAACATAAAACCCCTCTATTATGTTTTCTCTCTCTCTCTCTCTCTCTCTATCCACTCCCACCTCCTTTGCCCTATTATGGAACAAAATACAAGCAAATAAAGTTGAACCCATTTTCCTCCTAGTACCTCCGTTATAATACAACCCCATAACCAAATAAGAGATATTTTGACTCATTCAACCCTCAAAATGAATTACAACTTGATGCTTCTAGAGAATTATTCATAGTCCCCACATGATCAATCCATTTTCCACGATTAATAGAGCTTGACGTGGCATACTCTTGATTTATGGTATTCAATCACGGTATGCCAAATTTTGGGAGGCATATCTTCCTTATACGCTCTCTGATTCAGGTGATTCTCATGTCGTTGAAAATATATTGTTGTGTAGATTATAGAAAATAGGTCCATGGTAAGTTTGGGACCATAAAAAGTGGTAATTTAATGCCTTAAAATAGCTCCCAAAGTTTTTTGTCCCTAATATTCAAAACCAAGAATGTTAGTAAAAATGACCCTACAATTTTATTCCTCTAATTTTCCACTATGAAAGCATAGATGTGGATGAAAAATAATATAATGATACAATATAGATCACTACCCATCCAATTTTCTAATGAACAATGAACTTGGGCAATTTTAAAAAATCACGATGGTTGAATATTTTTTTTTAATCAAAATTTTTGGGTCTTTTTGATAGGACCTCAATCGAAAACAACAATATTCATCAATTCTTTTAGAAATAAGGTCACTCAAAAAACCATGAATGGGGCAATAAGTTGTATTTCAGAAAAAAAGAAGTATCTTAAAATTTCTTGAAGTGATTTTTAAGAGGGTGTGTTGAGTAGTCAAGAAATGGTGACTCATTGGGAGAAACTAGTACCTCAGATTGCCTTTTCATGATACAATTTCACTTTATTTGGTAGGATCATCCTAATGTGAGGTCCAAACTAAGAAGTTTATTTTAGTGGTTGAAATTAATATGAGTTAAAACACCATGGATAACTTGACATGGGATTTTCCGCAAAACCTTATCCTTCTTTCCAAAACCAATAACCAACACTATCATAGAGGAATTTCATAATACTTGATTTTAATAAGTTGGAACTTTATTTGTAGTTCTCTTGTCATTTTTACTTCCCATCTAATGTTGCTCTATTTCCCACAAGTGTCCATAGCCTCGAGTGAGTCACCTTGATATGACCTTGTGTTTCTATTAGTGAGTGTCCATAGTGTTGAAAAATGTAACTAGGTTCAGTCTTCATAATTGTACTAAAGTCATAATGAAATATATTTATCAAAAGAAAGAAAAATAAATTTGTATTATTAAATTGGCTTATTAAAGCATGGTTTTCATGCTTGGGTCAATATTCAATAGGTCAAAGCACCCATTGTGTGCTCTAGGATTTTTGTTGAGTCAAAGTCAAAGTCAAAATTATTTTTGGAAGAAACCTCTTCATAGGCTCCTTAAAGTCAAGAAAATTATTTATTACTCCTTCCCCATCAAGTCAACCTCGTCATCTATTTACTAGTTGGCCTACAAGTCGACCTAGTCTAATATAAAGATGACTTTTGTTCAATTGATCATGTTGGCTCCAACAACTATATATACCAAGCTAGCTCGTCCCATTTTGGATGAATGAGAAGAAAATTTGGTTTTGTAATCTAACATTGAAGAAAGAGCTGAAGAATTACAGTAAAGAGACGGAGTCGAATTCTGGAGGATTACAGTAAAGAGAGGGAGCCAAAGTCTGATGGATTATAATAAAGAGAGGTAGCCGAAGTCTGAAGGATTACAATGAAGAGAGGGAACTGCAGTCTGAAGGATTACAATGAAGAGAGGGAGCCAAAGTCTAAAGTCTATGAAGACAACCAAAATCCTGAAGTCCCATAATGAATGAAGGAAGTCAAGATTTGCAACTCTTTAGTGATAGAAGGAGGCCCACATAATGAAGACTTTGATCTTGAATTTCATTGTTGCTCTTCAAAGATTAAATAGGCTGAATTGATGGAGGAAAGGAGGTTGTTGTATTGGTCTTGGTTGTCTCATGAATCTATAGAAGGAAGAATTACTTGAATGGGTTTTTCCCTACACAAGGGTTTTTCCCTGGCTGTGTGCCTACATCTCGTGTCCTTTTCCTATTTGTTCTTTGGCATCAGTCTTGATGATAAGAAAAAGATAAATCAAAAGAAGGAAAACTAATAATGAAACATCACAAGATAATGTTATAATAAGAGAAATTAATTAACTTGCTACCCTAATAGATTTCTCAACATGGTATTAGAGCTTGGTTCGTGCAAAGGTAGGAAAGAGGTCACCATTGGCTTCAAATCAATAAAAGAAGGACATTCACCTAGGGATGAATTACTAAGGACATGGAGGATCAAATTCTGGGTACATACACTAACTATCTCCACAATAACTATGCCACAAATTTGAGCATCACTTCTGTCCTGAAGATGGATCCCCGTTGGGATTCGAAACGTTGACAAGAGGCACACAATACTGTGGATGATCCGAATCTCAAATCTCTAAAAGACAACCACATAAGCTTAAAATCTAATAGAGATATTATTTTTCTATTATAAAGGACCGAAGGACCAATCTAGTATGAAGGTTGAGTATCCTGGTAAAAAGATCAAGGATCTTAGTTTAGTTCTCAATGTATGAAATCTCCTTTAAATAAAAAGGGTTTTTGAATTAATGATGTCATCTCAGAGGGTGTCTGTACTTACAAATTCATGCTTTGTATATCACAAATATTAGTGCGAGGTTGATAGAAGAACATATCTCAGTCACATTAGAAAGAAGCCGAGCCTCATTCAAAAGTTCTGAGCATAAGTAGACAATAAAATACTTAAATACCTTCAAGAAGAATCTGAAGATCTGATCACAGAATGGACGCAAGGCTAAACCTTTTTGACTTACTCATTATTCATCTACAAATTATCATATTTAAAAGAAATATCTGCAGCCCTAAACAATGATATAAAAGTCATGAGATTGAAAGGACATTGAGAGCCTGATTCGTAAGAAAGAGAGATGATATTGATAGTATGCTGATAATATGAGGCGTATAACATTATTTTGTAGAAAATAAAATCCCTAACCAGAAGTAAGCCAGTCTATGGAAAATAATCTTGGTCTTGAAGGAAGAACCAAACTTAAGCAATAAACACTTCATCAGTGAATGCGACTTGCACCAACTCACGAAAGAACTCTTGAAGAATCAGTTAAGATTATTATTATTATTATTATTATTTTTTTTAATTTCATCTCATATATCTAACGTCATGTCTACAATTTACAAAAGGAGCAATAAGGTTAACGAGACATCAAACTAAGGTATGCAAGTCCTAAGGTACAATGACTTGATAGTTACAAGTTAACTCTTAAGAAAAATGAATCTTGGAGATGCTATCATTTGAAGGAATTCTTAAAAGGTTTGTTAAGGAGCATCTCTAGGTATGTCTTAGACTATACATTTTATGAAATTCTCTTAACTTAAAACGTATGTTCATCATATTTTGAAATTTGCGTTACATTACTAAGATCGTTGTGACTAACTCCCCGAATCATAAAGATTCTTATTTGGGTGATTAATCATTAGATAAATCTACCCTCTTTATATCTTTGATCACTCTTGTAGAACCCTAAAATGGTTCTCTGTAAAACCCTAACTTAAAGGGTATGTCAATGATAATATGTGAAACCTTAACTTACTTAAGGTTATTGGTAAAGAAAATGATATTCTTGATGTTTGAAGTTTTGATGATGTCATGTTTGGGGTTTTAGTATGGTCATGGAAACCCTAATCTTTTAGGGTTGATGGTGATGTTTGAAATCCCAAACCTGTGAAGTTTTGGTAAATTTGGTTTTTGCTATGTTATGTATTAAAACCCTAGATCTTTAAGGTTTGGTAAGGTTTATAAGCAAGACCCTTGTTTTAGATAATGTCCTAGGAATGAATCCCTAGGTAGATGTTTGTCCGTCTGACCAAGTTTGATATATATTGATATTTGTGTCGATAGTTTTGGCTGATATATGTTAATAATATGATCCTAGATATGTATATATGTGTTGACCTAATTGTTTATGGTTATAAGTCCTGGGGTATATAACTAAACCCTTGTCAAAGTTTGATATTCTAGGATGATATTGTTTAGCCTTGATGATGAATCTAGGGTTTACAATGAAACCCTAGTAGAAATTGGTCATGTTGTTGAAACTTTAAATTGAGTTATGATTGGTTTTTATTGTTGAAACTCATGTATGAAATATAGGGATTTGCACTAAATCCTAGTAGAAAGTCTAACATATGAGTTCTAAAGTTGTTGAATGCATTGTAGAAATATATTTGAATGGCTTCTATGTTTTGCAATATTTTGTAGTGAGGTATGTCCGGAACAAATATTTAAGCCCTAAATATTATGAAGATTGTTAGCCTGATTAAGTTTCTCAATAGTATTCTAGGGTTTATTAAAAATCCCTAGCAAGAAGTTGAAGTATAAAAGTATGCGTCTCTTATCTAAGTTTAGATATTTGATGTCTAATGCTTCCATTATTATATGATTATGATATGATTAACTTCATGGTTCTATGGATTTGGTTGTACTTTCTATCTAAGTTGTGCAGGTACATAATCTTCAAGATGGTGAATATATTCGTAAGTAAAGTTGACTTGATAAGCATGATGAAGGAATTTATAGGAATGATGGTGATCAAGAAGGATGGAAGCCATACAAGATTATCCGATAGAAAAGAAGTTGATCTCCCTAAGTTAAAAGAGAGCCTGGATAAAGAAAGAAGTATATCTCCCGAGTTGAGAGGGAGGGCATACTATAGTAATGATGGATACCTTGAAGAAATTGGAGAATGAATATTAAGGTGTTGCTAAAAGAAGGAAACTATATTTGGTTGATATATGTGAAGTAGGAAAGGAACTTGAATGATTGAGGAAAAAATTCTCAAGATTTGTTTGGAAAATCTTGAAGTCTTACTGTTATTGTAGAAATTTTTGAATAAGAAACACTTATTCACAGAGATTATCCCGATTATACACTATTGCGGAATACATGCACAATACATAATCTCCTCTACGTTGATCATCAATTTAGCAGCATCAAAAACAATGAAACATCAATAGCATGCACACATTAACACAGTATGTAACCTGGGGAAAGCTTACAGTTGAAAACCCCACACTATTTGTATATTAATGATTGAGAACATGTAACATCACATAGTACAATACTCCTCACAAGTATCCAGCACTATCTCCACCTGTTACACACAAAACTAGCTCAGATCCGAACAAGTCACAGGTTCAAATCTTCTCCGCTGCTTTGCCTGCCTCCACTGCACAATGCTTGAGAATCACTCACACTGAAAATCACGTGAGCACAGGCTATAATACTTGGTATTGGCCCACGTTGCATAGTCTTCATTGGCATAACTCAATCCCTTTGATTGTGCAAGATCTCATGCACAACTATGGTCACAATTGATAGCAATCTCAACCTCTAACACCTATCTCCACTGAACTGTACATGCACTGACATGCAACTGAGTTAACTGATGTATCCTTTAGTTGCTTTATGAGTTAATAATTAGTTACACAACTCATCACTAGTCTATTTTAAATTAGACTAAGTACAACTAGTTTAACCAAGTCAAACTGAATACAACTCCATCAACTCCACATCCAACTCCACCAAACTCAACTGCTTGAGTTCTAACTGAAGTCCTGCATGCAATAGCTCAACTGAACCACAAAGAAAGCGTATTTCCTTCTAACAGCTACATGTGCCACATCTGTAGCTCAAACTGAAGTGCTCCAAGAGGATAAGATAAAGTTTATAGTCTAAATATTATTATGAGACAATAATATTTGACTTTTCTATTTTTAGCCTAGCAGTCTAAAAATAGACTTTGATCACACCGCTGTGAATCAGAAATAGAAGTCCATCTATTTTTCCCAACATGACCAATTATCCATAAACAACATCCTACAACTCATAGACCATGATCCATATGTCTAAAAATAGACATAGTCTAAAAATAGACTTTGCGCCATAATTTGCCTGCGGGCCCACTTAGTGAAGGTGACTCGTTTCCACTAAGCTCCATCATCTTGTTGCATTCTCAACAATTATGAATTGTAAGGTAGCATCAAGATGTCAAGAGACCCTGAAAGTTTATGTTTACTCATGAGTATTTGAAAGGTTGATACTAATTAGGGTTGTGTCTTTTCAAGTAAAACACTCAAAGTTTTGGAAAGCATGCTTGAGGGGAGAGAAATTTGATGGTTTGAGGGTTTGTGTATGATACACATTTCCTGGGAGGACATCAGGTAGACACTATGTGTTGGTGTCTGGATCCCAAAGTAGGGAGGGTGGCATTGGTCATAGAGCTCTAACCTCAGATACGCACCTAGATCCCTGGGTTGATGGTTAGAAAGTAAGATTTATGGTACCTAGACTGGCTGAAAGCTTTATTCCATCTTAGTACCACCTGGATAGATTTCCCTGGTAAGGAATCTAGTCTGTGGCACTGCTAGGTCCTTATAATATTAGTGATTATTGTCGTTGTATCCCTTATTGTTATTATTGTGCCCCTATTGTCCCCATATTGTTATTATTTTGCCCCATAGAATCCCTCTATTGTTATTTTTGTGCCTTTATATTATTATTGTTAGGTCGGCTTGGTTATATTGTGACCCCGTAGACTCTTATATATAGAAAGGAGATTTTTTCATTTGAATCATCCAAGAATCGTTCATTTGTGTAATGTAAAGGAGGTTGCCCCCTCAAAGAGGCTTATTTCTAACGCGTTGATCTATCCTTTCTATCTTTTTGTGAGTTGGTTTCATAACATTTGGTATCAGAGCTTTGGATTCTAGGGTTTCGCTGCTCCAAACATGCCATCATTCCATTTTCAATATAACTATTTTTCTGCGACGTTTCAGAAGCTAAAAAAAACCCATTTGGGCTGAAATAGTTTTGAACTTTGGGTCCAAATTTCAGAGCTTTTCTCGCTATATTTGCGAAGATATGATATGAGGAAGTTGGAGTTTTTGCAGACTCACGAATTACATTCCAAACAGGTGACCTAGGGAAAATCGTCATAACTTTTGTTTTGAGCATCAGATTGAAATCTCATAAGAAGTTTCAAAAAGAGGACGGCCTCTAGTTTTCTGTGTATTAGTTTTAGGTAATAAGGTCGAAACACTGACATGTGGCACTTTGTACAAGTTCGCTCTACTGAACTAGTCTCTAATCAGGTCACCGTGGGAGATTTGGCATAACTCTTCCTTGGAGAATCCAATTTTGATCAGACTGGTGGCATTGGAAAGAGGACGCAGAGGGCTACTATAGGTCACAATTTCAGAACTGGAAGATTCATAATTACAGAGGTACATCAGATTCAATATCGAGCTCTTACAAGTGAAAAAAGGTGTGTATTTTTTAAATTTTTGCATAAGCTTGGTTTGAAAAACTAGTTTTAAGGAATTCAAAGGGCATAGTGAAGCATTATTATCGGTAATTGATGCCCCGAAGAAAGAAAATGGAAACACCTAGTAAGCAACCTGAAAGCTCTAGCATGACTCATCAAGAAGAGGAAGAAATGCAACATGATATATCAATATTACAAAACCAAGTGCAACAAATTTCACTCGCACAAAAGGTAACATAAAATAATATGGATGGTTTAAAGAAAGATGTAGAAGCTAATATGGATGGTTTAAAGAAAGGTGTAGAAGCTAAGATGAATGACTTGGAAGCTAAGATGGATGGTGTGGAAGCTAAGATGGATGGCATGGACGCTAATATGGACACTAAGATGAATGGCATGGACGATAAGATGGAAGAATTGAAGATAAATTTGAATAAGTTGCTACAAGAAATGGTAACTAATGGTGAAAGGGTAGTAAAGGAAACTCATGATGAGAATAAAATAAATGTTAATCATGATTTCATAGACTCTAATGTTGGATTAAAGATCTACCATGTTCCAAAAATCGATATGAGGAAGTTTGATGGCAAGGATCCCTGAACATGGATACTACAGATGGAGCAATTTTTCGATCTCCATAATGTGCAAAAAACACAAAAGGTACGTATTGCAACTTTATATTTGGAACCAAATTAGTTTGTATGGTATCGATGGCTTTACTCCATAAACAAATTGTCACTTGGGAAATTTTTACGGAAGAAATGATAACACATTATGAGTATACAAAAAGCAACACCTTTTTTAGCCAATTGATAAATCTCAAACAAAAGGGTTCAATGATGGAGCACATTGAGGACTTCCAAAAATTGAACATAAGGGTAAAAGATATTCCAGAGGAGCATAGGATTGATGTGTTCATAGGGACTTTAAAGGATAATATCCACATGAAGTTCGCCTTTGGGAACCTGATTCATTGGAGAAGGCATTCAGGTTAGAAAGAAAAATGGAAAGCAAAATTATGGCAACCAGGAAGCCTACCACTCACAACTACAAAGATGGAAGTGTTGCTGCCCCTAGCCTTCCACAACCTACAAGGTTGACAACACAAAAATTGGAAGGGAAAAGAACAAAAGGGCTTTGTTACAGTTGTGATAGCAAATACACTAAAGGTCATAAGTGTGCTGAGAATAAATTATTCTACATAGATTGTGAAGAGGAGGAAGAAAAGGAACAAGAAATGTCAAAAGAAGAGGATATACTACAGGAACAAACCCTAGATAAATAAGAAATGAATCCGACCATGTCTTGTAATGCATTGGTTGGAATTACCACTCCTCAAACTATCAAGATAGAAGGACATATCAAGAAGAAAAAGGTAATAGTGTTGATTGATTCGGGAAGTACCCATAATTTTATTCATTGTAAGATAACACAGGAATTGAGTTGCTTCCTGTATCCAGCACCAGAGTGTCAAGTGATGGTTGCAAGTGGAGGAACCATAAATTGCTCTGGAAAGTGCCATAATATCAAGTTATCCATGGGAGAATATGTATTGAATAGCCCAATGCTTTCCATTCCAATGGGTGGTGTTGATGTTGTACTAGGAGTCCAATGGCTACAATCCTTGGGTACAATAGCTTTTAATTTTCAAGAATTTTTCATGAAATTTTCTGCGGAAGGAAAGGAATTTAAATTAATGGGTATTGCAGGGAAAACGGGAAATATAATCAGCTCTAACATTATGAAAAATCTTCTAAAGAAGGAACAACGAGGTGTAATTGCACAATTATGTTCGCTAGAGTTTCCCACATTGAAATCATCTATTTCTCTAGATCTCCAAAAAGTCTTGGATAATCATTCCAAGGTATTTGAGACTCCCAAAGGCCTCCCACCTATTCGTGATCATGATCATGCTATTCATTTGATTCCAGGAAGCGTTCCTCCAAACATCAGGTCGTACAGATATCCCTATGCCCAAAAGAGTGAAATTGAAAGTATGGTTGCAGAAATGCTAGAGGCTAGTATAATTCCACATAGTCAAAGTTATTTCTCTGCTCCAGTAGTATTAGTTCACAAGAAGGATGGATCATGGTGCATGTGTCCAGATTATAGGGAGCTCAACAAGCTCACTATTAAAGATAAATTTCCCATTCCTGTCATTGATGAATTATTGGATGAATTGCATGGATCAATTTACTTCACCAAGTTGGATCTTCGTTCAGGATATCATCAAATCAGAATGAATACTGAAGACATTCCAAAAACAACATTTAGAACTCATGAGGGTCATTATGAATTTTTGGTCATGCCTTTTGGCCTTACTAATGCACCTTCTACATTTCAAGGTTTTATGAATTCCATTTTCAAACCCTTCCTTAGAAAATTTGTGTTAGTGTCTTTTGATGATATACTAATCTACAACAAGTCTTCGAAGGATCATGTCCAACATGTTGACATGGTGCTCAAACTATTGGAGGAGAAACAATTATATGCAAAAATCTCCAAATGTTTCTTTAGAGTACAAGAGGTGGAATATCTTGGTCATATTGTATCTCATGAAGGTGTTAAGGTAGACCCTAGCAAAATTAAAACCATTAAGGAATGGAAAATCCCCACATCCATAAAGCATCTATGAGGATTTCTTGGGTTGACAGGGTATTATCGCAAGTTTGTTAATAATTATGGGAGAATAGCAGCACCTCTAACAACATTATTGAAGAAAGATGCATTTTCATGGACTCCAGAAGCAACGAAGGCCTTTGAACATCTTAAAGGGGCAATGTGCCAAACACCAGTCTTAGCTACACCGGACTTCACAAAAACCTTTATTGTGGAATGTGATGCTTCAGGAAATGGAATCGGTGTTGTTTTAATGTAAGAAGAAAGACCCATTGCTTTCGAAAGTCGTCCAGTCAAAGGAAAGCATTTACACAAAGCTATTTATGAGAAGGAAATGTTGGCAATACTACATGCACTTAAGAAATGGCGACCCTACCTAATGGGAAGACACTTCAAGGTAAAAACAGATCATGATAGTCTTAAATACTTTTTAGAACAAAGATTATATTCAGAAGAGCAACAAAAATGGGTCACAAAGATGTTGGGTTATGACTTTGAAATCATCTACAAAAAGGGAAGCAAAATGTTGTGGCAGATGCACTCTCAAGAAAGGATGAGGATGTGGAAGTATTTCTTTGCGCTATTTCTATTATCCAACCAGATTGGATAAACGAAGCAAGGGATGAATGGAATAATGATGAGGAAGTGTGGGCACTCATTTAAAATATACAACAAGATCCCAGTACATCTGATACATTTATTTGGAAAAATGATTCTTTATGGTACAAGGATCGGGTATACCTATGTAAGAATTCCCAACTCAAACAAAAGATTCTTAGGGAATTGCACACCTCTCCCTTAGGATGGCACTCAGGATTTCTAAAAACCTACCACAGGGTTAAGAAGGATTTTTTTTGGGATGGCCTTAAATCGAATATTCAAAAGTTTGTGGCAGAATGTTTTCTTTGCCAACAAAATAAAGTTGAAACAATTAAGACTCCAGGACTATTACAACCTTTATCCATTCCAAGCCAACGTTGGGAGGAGGTTTCAATGGATTTTATCACAGGTTTACCCAAGACCGAAGGAAAGAGTGTTATCATGGTGGTAGTGGACAGACTTACTAAGTATGCACACTTTTGTGCATTATCTCAACCATTTAAAGTGAGTACAATTTTTACTGCATTTATGGAAACAATTCAAAAGCTACATGGAAACCCAAAGATTATTGTAAGTGACAGAGATCCCATTTTCACTGCAAATTTTTGGACAGAATTATTTTCTTTTCTTGGTACTCAGTTAGCTCATAGATCATTTTATCATCCTCAATCTGATGGGAAAATTGAGATAGTAAACAAATGTTTGGAAGGATATCTTCATTGCTTTGTATCTGATAAACAGACACAATGGGTTAAATGGTTGCCTCTGGCTGAATGGTGGTATAACACTTCCTTCCATACTGCAACAAAAATGACCCCATTTATGGCACTTTATGGATATCATCCACCATCCATCACATCATTTTTGAGAGAAAATTCTAAGGTTCAGGCAGTGAAAGATCACATTGAGCATCAGCAACAAGTTCTCCAACTCTTAAAGGATAACCTCACCTTGGCACATAATAGAATGAAACAACAAGTAGATCAACATCGCAGCGAAAGAAGTTTTGATGTAGGTGATTGGGTATTCCTATGGTTACAGCCATATAAACAAATTTCCCTCAAGCAAGCTAAGAAGGATAACAAATTATCACCAAAGTATTATGGTCTGTACAAGATGTTGCAAAAGATAGGTACTATGGCATACAAATTGGAGCTTCCTGCAGCTTCTCGAGTGCACCCAGTTTTCCATGTTTCATGCTTAAAGAAGGTTATAGGTGACAAGCTTCCAGTTCAGACAATATTGCCAGAACTTGATGAGGAAGGAAAAATCATATTGCAACCTGAAGCAGTCAAAGAAACAAGAACTCGACAACTACGAAATAGATCAATTTCAGAGTACCTCATCCAGTGGAAGAACTTACCAGTTGAAGATTCCACATGGGAGGATGAGAATTTTATACAGAAGCATCAAGAACTACTCAAGCGTTGAGGACAAAACTTTTTTGAAGGAGAGGGGCATGTTAGGTCCCTATAATATTAGTGATCCCCCCATTACTATTGTCGTTGTATCCCTTATTGTTATTATTGTGCCCCTATTGTCCCCATATTGTTATTATTATGCCCCATAGAATCCCTCTATTGTTATTTTTGTGCCTTTATATTATTATTTTTAGGTCAGCTTGGTTATATTGTGACCCCGTAGACTCCTATATATAGAAAGGAGGTTTTGTCATTTAAATCATCCAAGAATTGTTCATTTGTGTAACGTAAATGAGGTTTCCCCCTCGAAGAGGCTTATTTCTTAAGGCGTTGATCTATACTTTCTATCTTTTTGTGAGCTGGTTTCATAACAGGAACCATGAGTGCCTAAACTGTTTGAGGACCTTGGATAGATTTCCCTAGTCAGGAATCTAGTCCATGACATTGCGGTGCCTAAACTATTCGTAGATCATGTGTTTTGAGATCTTCCATGTACCTCTATATATATATATGTATAAGTATGAATACCTCCCTAGTTAAGAGGGAGTGTTGAAAAATGTAACTAGGTTTGGTCTTCATAATTGTACTTAAGTTATAATGAAATATATTTATCAAAAGAAAGCAAAATAAATTTGTATTATTAAATTGGCTTATTAAAGCATAGGTTTCATGATTGGGTCAATAGTCAATAGGTCAAAGAACCCATTGTGTTCCTTAGGATCTTTGTTGAGTCAAAGTCAAAATTATTTTTGGAAGAAACCCCTTCTTGGGCTCCTTAAAGTCAAGAAAATTATTTATTACTCCCCCATCAAGTTAGCCTCCTCATATATTTACTAGTTGGCCTAGCCTTATATAAAGACAACTTCTGTGCAATTGATCATGTTAGCTCATTTTGGAGGCTCCAACAACTATATATAGCAAGCTAGCTTGTCCCAGTTTGGAGGAATGAGAAGAAAATTCGGTTATGAAATCTAATAGTGAAGAAAGAGATGAAGGATTACAGTAAAGAAAGGGAGTCGAATTCTGGAGGATTACAGTAAAGAGAGGGAGCTGAAGTTTGAAGGATTATAGTAAAGAGAGGGAGCCAAAGTATGAGGTGAAGAAGAAGGCTAAAATTCAACCTAACATATTAGATTTGACTGAATTTTTTGGGCATCAATTTGACTTGGATAGAAGACAATTTTACTAGGGTTTTATTGCTGGTCTATTTGACTTTATTTTTAACTAGAAAGATCAATTGTATCTCTTCTTGAATTGAATAATTTCTCTAAGGAAAAGGTTGTTGGGTTTTTCCATAGAAGAGGGTTTTCCCAAGGTAAAATTTGTGCTACCTTTGTGCATTGTGATCTCTATTATCCTACTGTATTTTATGGTTGAAATTTTGAATTGTAATTGCTTAATGATAAAATAGAAGTGCTAAAGATAATATCATATCATTAGAAGTAATTATTAGTTTCATAATTTTGTGCTTGTATCTATTGCACTTGTAAAATCAACAAGACTTGCCCATGAGTTATCAGAATCAATGTTGTTGGAGAGTGAGATGGAATCCATCCTCTAAACAAGAAACAAGGATCTAAGGTCACCACATTCAACCTAACAAGAATTTGTTTGCTACCTCTGCATGTGAAGAAGGCTCATGGTATTGACATTGTGGGTGGTGTTAGTGTAATCTAGCTCTACTAGCTTGGCATAAATTGTCATCAAGACATTGTTATTTTTTGGATTGCCTCCTGCCTATGGAGCACCCTGTGGACCTTCTTCACTTCTAACTTTTCCAAATCTGCTCCACGAGACAACAACCAAAAGAAAATAGAACTAAATAGACAAAAAAAAATGAAAAATTAAACCATGCAAAGCTCAAATTGTAACAACACTCGCTTTGAAGTTGGTGGACCTTTAAAGGGCAATGCAAACTACTGTCAAAGAAAAATCCTCCAGAAATAACAAGAGCCATGGGAGGTTCCATGTAGCTGTGGTTTTCCTTGCTAATGTGAAAATAGAGAACTACATGGATGGCGTGGATAAATTTAGATACCTTTGGTTGAGCCAAGGAGGATGTTTGGGATCTTAATTCCCACAAGATCAAAATCACTGGTATACCTCTAAAAGACACTATTGCTAGAGTCAAACTCCATAATGTCCAAACTATATTTATCGGTGGATGAAACTTGATGTGTTGAGGGAAATCCATTATCTCGTATTTCTTGTGGGAACCTGATACACTACATTAATGAACCACTAGTGAGCTTGTTTGGAGTGAGTGAAGGAGGTGGAAAGACCATGTCTCGCCTCTCAATTCATATTTCTTCCAACAATTGATTTGAAAAAATTTCCAAATGAAATGTGAGAACGGTAAATGTTCAATTTCCATTGAATTAAGGAATTAAATTGGATTTAATAATCAGTTTTTAGTCAAAATCCTAAGTCTAATGATGAAGGCCACCTTGGTCCAATGATTTGTCTCATAATTCAATTGATATAGAAATATGATATCCATTCAAAGTAATTAGTAAATTACTCAATTCTACACTAACAAAAAATTATATTAATTTCTTTCAAAAATAACGTTATTCATTACAACATTAATTATCGATATTAAATATTCTCTAATATTATAAAAGATATTACATGCTTTTTCTTTTATATGGGAATAATGATAAAGAGCAAATTTACTTAAAAATCATACAAACTACCTCTCACACCTACTATCCTGGAACTTTAAAATAGAACAATATTGAAAATAAAAACCAAACCTTAACTATGACAATCACTTTCCTTCCAATATATTAAACATAAACCAAAATTCTTGTATAAAGCCCTAATTGTAAAAGCACTCCAAATAACAAACACTCTTCAAATTACACTGAACCCCATATATCTTTGGATTGTTTCATTTTCTGGGTACAAAATCCATTTAAATTATCTTTTAAGATCCGTTTAAATTTATTTATTTTTTATATATTTCACTAGATATAATATATATTCTCAAGTTATTGTTTAAGTTCTCACAATAGACAATTATTTCATGTTCTTGGTTTATCACGATCCAAGTAAACTTAGTTTTCAAGTATTTGAAGAGATATATTAATGTCTCGTTTACTTTAGTTTAGTTTTAAAAGATGTATTTCAGCTGGTAGCCTTATTTGAGTACATATAATGGTCTTTTTAAAATTAAAAATGGAAGTGATTTTAGTTTTTATTTTTTATTAAATAAATAAATTTAAAATTGGATTAGATATTTTAGTAGATTTAAAAATATTAAAATAAATATCTATTTAATCTACTGCCATGATTTGTTTTTCATCTTGTTCTGAAAATGAATCACACTAGATGGTTCAAAAAGCTTAAACCTATTGTTTCTCTATGTGATTTTTACCGATTTTTTTTCAACATTCATACTATGAATCACAAAAACATGAATTCCTATATATATATGTATATATATGGGTAAGTTTAAAGAAATTGAACTTTGAAAAAAACTATATGTATTTAGATTTTTAATAGATTTAATTTAATAACAATAAGTTTTGATTAGAATAATAATGAATAAATATTTTTTTTAACTATTCTTATTAATTTATATTGGATATAAATAATAAAAATGGTTAAAATATTAAATATTTTTTTCTAAATATATTTAAATAATTACTTATAAACAAAATTGAAATAACAGTAAACAAATTAATAAATAAAATAGTAATTTAATGTAAAATTAAAATTTAATAATATAAATAATTAAATTATAAAAAATATGTAATATAATTATATAATAGTGGAAAATGAGTGATTTCTTTGTTTGCTAGATAATGTGAAACTTAAGATGATTAGCATGTCTAATTTGTAGTTGAGTAATCACAACTGAGGGGCATCTAAACCGTTGCATCTAAACCTTCAAAATCACCCAGGGATCACCCCCGGTTTGAGCCACACAAACCCTTAGCACTATTGGATTTTTTCCCATAAAATTTCAAACTAGTGACGTTTACACTACAAAGTGCCTTAACATAATATCCTATCACCACCTACTTTCCATCCCATGAGTAAAAATAAATAAATTTTATTCTATAAAAATATTATGAAATAAAATTTTATTTATACTCATTTCATTCAATATATCTATTAACAAACTACAAAATTTAGTGACCCGTAATTGCAAACTATTTTGTATAATGATTATATAATACTAGTTATGAAATAAAATATAATTTCACATTCTTCCTAAAATATACTATGTGCAGGGATATATATATATATATATATATATATATATATATATAGATATATAATTGTAATATGCAATGAAATTTAATTTATATTATTATTATTTTGGTAAAATCAAAATTGAATTATCTGTTTTTGGATATAGGATACATTTATTGTTAATCATAGTAATTGATAAACTAGTAAAATTAAGTGAAATTCAAGTTTTTGTCGAATTACAACCAAATAATTTATGATGATATCTGTCTTGTTACCATGCATTTGAATTAATTGAATATATTGAGTTATTTTGTGATAAATTTAAGAATAAATAAATATGGCAATAATTTTTTTTATAAGTTATTAAAAACATTAATTTCAATTGTTAAAAATGTATTTATTTAAACAAGAAGAAAATATACAGGGCATTAAACCTCTTTTGTAGTCTTATAACAACATATACATACTTCAACACATACTACACAATATAATAACACAATTATAGTAAATGTCAATAATTAATTATAATTTTTATTATTATTGTTTTTTTGTTTTCTAAAAAAATATCTAGGCAAGTCTTTTCCCACTAGTTTATTGGCAAAGCCTAACCTTGCGGGTGTTGAGAAGAATTGGCCCATGACCTCTCATTAACGAAGTACTTTAACCCTCAAAGCTAATTAACTATAATATTATCTCAACATTAAATATAAAGTAATCCCATATAATACAAGAGAATATAAATATTCCACAATACCATAAAAGAATACCATAAAAGAATGGTGACAATCATCATACCATATTATAACATTTAATTAAGAAAATAGCTATTACAATACTACATTACATTACATGACTTTCTTATTAATGAAATATCAAGATTTTTTTTAAGTAACTCTGTAACAATCAACACTTAAATCAATGAAATATGACTTTCTTATTAATGAAATATTAAGATATATATTTTTTAACTCCAAACACTTAAATCAAATAATAATAGTCACAAATTCTACATAAAAGGATAATATAAACGCTTAACAAGGCTTTGCTACCATGAAGATGTTAAAGGTTTGTTTAATAACCTTGGAAAATTACAAACAACAAGACTTCATATGTGACAGTGTAACAATTCTTTTTTGGTAATATTTGACCATGATTTCTATTTATATCCAAAAAACAAAATTACATATAAAGTTCATGAGAGCTCAGTGTTGTCCTGGTTAAAAGACCAACATCTTGCTAAACACATTACAAGAAACTGACCACCAGAGTGAGCAAATTGATATGGTGGATTACCAATCATACAAAAAAGACCATAGATACTAACATATGATCGTTTTGTCCCCTAACAACCAGTTCCATACAAATATAGGGATGACAAAAACATTATAACAACCACAACCACCAACTATGAAACCATGAGAAAGAAACGAAAGCAGAGATGGACACATTCGTCCAAGATGATGATCGGGGTGATCTGGAGAGGAATCTACGCTGACCATATTGATTGGTTAAGCATTTATAACCGCTTCACCATTTGGAGGTGCATTTGAGTCAGTGTCAAAGTCTAATATGATATAGCGTTCTATTTTGCTTAATCTGACCACTATTTCATCCATATCATAACAAATATCCCTCAGGATCCACTTCAAATCCTCTTGACCTATAAAGAGCTTATAATTATCTACCTGCTTGTTTTCGAGAACCATGTGAAGAAGAGTCTCCATCTGCGTATGCATTGATGTAGAATCCATAAAATATAGCCTTCTCTTCTCGAGTTTACCAGGGTTTGGCGCCCATTTGGTATTTCCATGCAAATTTCCGAATTTGAATAATACATTCGATCTCCAAACTCTTTAGCTTCCAAAGTGTGATTTTCCCTCCGCACTTCCATGGGAACAACATAATTTTTTTTTTATCGACTCCCATCTAAAGTGTTAGCGATGTCTAGAAGAATATGCCCCAGATTCACCTCCCCTGCGACTAAGCAACCTTTGACGGGGAGCAATAAAAGACTAGAACCCGCGAGAAAATAGAGCACGGGAAATTTGGAGCAACCAAGTGAACCGACTTTGACTAAAGATAAGATGGGATAGCCCAACTAAGACCATAAGGATTGAGTGAAAAATATTGTAGAGCTTAACCTTCTCAACTGGGAATTATATATATATATATATATATATATATATATATATATATATATATATATATATATATATATGTATGTATATGTATATATATATGGCTGAGAAAACTACAAGAGAATGACTCCTGACTCGACTGGACATTAAACCCTTTATGGACTAAAACAAAAGAGCAATTAACTTCTTGTGAATTTAGAGAAATCCTTTGGAGAACTCGAGAATGAACAAACTTAGAACCAAATTGAAAAAGACCGACTATACCAAACGCCAACGACCAGTATAGGGTAATTGAACGAGATTCCATAGGGCTCGAGGGATTGAAGGTCAACAGTGGGGAGAATGACAACGAGCTCAAATGAAGGTTCAGACAAAGTGTTATGTAGAAAGCAGATGAAAAACATTGGATCCCTATTTGTAATGCCTTACCTCTCACATTATATTACTTGCTGAAGGACTGCACTAGCAGAAATACCCACAATAAAACTTGAAATGGTCTGAACAATGGAATTGTTGGAAAGAAAACACCACTAAAAATGAACAACACTAATATTGAACCTGTCATAAACCTTAGATAGTATATGACAATGCCCAAAAAAAGTACTTAATATGACTTGAAAACTGGAGGTGAGGATGAGAGATAGCCAGTGTTAGGGATCCTCTCTTGAAACAATGTTAACAGGGGAGTGATGAGGTAGAGAAGGCGTAAGACCGGAGCGAACCTTGTATGAGGGACTAGCGAGGTTCACCACCTTAAAATCGCCAGTGATGTTCTCCACCCTGCAACATGAAGCGAACTGATATATAATGCAACAAACGAAAGGCAACGTTTATCAGACGCGAGCCAAGGTTGAATTGATACACCCACCAAATGCCAAGTGTAATGCTTCTCCCAGGATTTTTCCATACTAAGAGTTTGCATAATGGCGAGGTCATAAATGAGCCTTGATCACCTGTAATAAGAATGCACAACAATATCAAATCCCGTGTATGATCTCACCCCCTTACTTGCACCGATCAACCAAAAGCATATATAGAAGCCAATATCTCTTGGAGAGCCAAAATTCTTATTGCTCAGTTAAGGACTAATTCTCATCAACTCCATTGTGAAACAGGGCGCTGGAAAAGGCCAAAGGAAGTGTGGGAGGAAAGGGTATGCATTTTTTGTTCTTTCGGAAAAGTGGAAACAGAAAAACATTTCATTTTAGAATGTGAGGCCTTCAAAGACAACAGGGAAAATTATGCAGATATGCTGGCAGCTAGCTCTTGGGATAATATATTTAGCGAGGGGTTTGTCGAGAAGCTAGGAGCATTTATTTTGAAGCTTCACAGAAAAATGGTCAAATACATCACGCAGATGAAGAAGCAATCAGTCCCATAGGCTATCTTTAGCCTTATGGACATTAAAATAATTTCTTTCTTTCTTTCTTTCTACATCGAAAATCATTTGCAATACCTCCTCCATACAAAGGCTCTACGAAAACCAATGTTTAGGCCCGCGTTATATGAGACCCACCAAGTGGAGGACATGGGACGAAAACCAATGTTTAGACACGCGTTATATGAGGCCCACCCAGTGGAGGACATGGGACGAAAACCAATGTTTAGACACGCGTTATATGAGACCGACCCAGTGGAGGCCATTGCAGGGGCTCCCTCCAATTTGTCCAAACAAACAATTTCCATGTCAATCACGAAAGAAAAGATGACCTATTTGCCGAAAAATGGAAAACCGATGGTCTGAAAATGGTAATGCACCCCATCGGTTAGAGATTTAGTGCAACTTATTATCGTATGTTTATTTATCACATTAACCAACTTTTTAATCTTCATTGTTTATGCCCTTTTAAAAGATAATACACACAGTTGTATTTTGAAAAAGTAATGAAGTAAGAATGATATTGGGCAGGATAGGGATATTATGTCTTTGTTAACTTTAGATGTTTTTTTTGGGTTAAAAGTGACTTTATATAATAAAGTTTGATTAGTGAATACAATATAGTGAAATTATAAATGATTAAATATTTATTATTTAATGTTATGATGTAATATTTTAATTTTAATTTTTGGTATATATTAAATCAAATCACATTTGTGTTAAAATGACTTGGTTGTTTAGATGAGTATTAAGTTAGGGGTTATATTATAATGATTTTTTCCATACATATTTGATTATATATAAATATTTTTAGTTCAAAGCCTAAGGTCAAGGTTTAACTAGGGATGAGTGAATGTTTTGAACATAGGCTTAATTATTTACATTATTTGTTATTAGTCATTATAAGGTAGTGTTACCATGTTGTGTGTTGTATAATAAAAGGTTTGTTTTTTGCTTTTATTTTTTATTTTTTGTTAAATTAAGATTTTATTGCTTTATCACAATATTACATATATCCTTGGTAAGTTATCTGTCTCTGGCTTGTCGTTGGAAAAACTAGACTAGAGACAGGATAACTGTTCAAGCAAAGTCCAAAATGGGGCTAGGAATATTAAAACAAAAGTAAATGGGATATGAGTTATCTCAATATTGGGAAAACAAGTTGCTGAAATGCAAACCTATATAGAGCATGACAACAAGATAACAAAAATATGATAGTTGCCCTAGGGGTGGGAGAAACTAGCCAAACCAATGGAGAAGAAGAAATTTGAGAAGAAGTAAACACCATATATATGATTGCAGCTAAACGAAACCTAATGGTCACGTGGAGAAAAAAGTGTCTAGGTTGATGGGAAGGTTAGTAGCCTTGCAACATGGCTCCTCTACTGGGTCTAGAGGTGAACCTATTTTTAGGCGAGCAAGTCTTCCTTCTACATCCATCAATAATAGCTTCAATTCATCCAACTTATGCATGATATTACCCTTGTCCTTTCATTTGTAAACCAATGCTTTTGCTAGCAAAAGTTTGATGTGCCAATAAAATTCCATAGTGTACTAAAAGTGATTTTGTCTACCCCTAATATTCCTCATGTTCGGGATCAAAACTATAAGGCCATTCGACACCTTAGAGTCCAATATACCTTTTCTCTCCTATTGAACCTTGTCCTCAGCTAAATGAATCTCTCACTGTATCTTAGAGGATGTATGGGATTGATAATGCCATATAGAGGCTTTGGCCCAAAATCGGGCACATACAACCCCATGTTGTTGCATCCCCCATATCTACGATAACATCTGTCTCTCTACTGAGTAATGGCTATTAAAGGGAGTGTGAAGCAAGCAAGGAAATGATTTCATAGTGCTAAGGAACAAATGAACTAGAATCCAAAGAATTTAATGCCTGTCAGTAGAACCAAGGTAGAGTCAGAGAGCATTATAGAGAACCTTGCACCTCATAGTAACACATATTAAAGCGAGAGGAAGGAACAAACAAGGGAGGAGTTACAACTGAAGGTCATGGTGAGTGAAGGAAATGACCAAATGAAGTTTTTTGAAACACGAATAGCAAGAATTACCACAAGGCAAGGTATGGGGATCACCTTGGAGAGTTTGGAGGTATCCCTGACATCATCATAATCAAGGCAGAGTGACATGCAAGTTGTTGGGAAATACCTCCAAGGAATCATGTAATGTTATGTCAGCCAGGGTGACAACCCAGAGGGGGTGATGGCCTTGGAGAGAAACACAATGAAATATCTTTCCCACTCCTTTGTTTGTCACCCCCATCGGGGAATTGTATGATGGAAAGGTTAATATGAAATATAATATAATTTTTCCCACCTAAGATGTAAGAAGAGCAATAAGGGAGCTATGAGTCCATGAGAAGGAAACAAGAAAAAAAGTAACTGAAGAGAGAAATATATCAAAAATAATGTTTCCCCATGTCATTTACAAAATAACTTGAGATGACATGAAAATTCATCATGCCTCTCATGAAGGAAGGCATGCATGCCTCATGCAAAAGGAGAATACATATTTTGCAAATTTTCTGGAGAGAGCATCCTTGTTTTTCTATTCTTCTCTTGTACTTGCTAGTTTTGAAAGGAACTTGTATGCCCTTCCATAGATGCCATTTCCTGTAACCAATGAGTTTGAGAGATGAGAGATTCTGTGCCAAGATAGAATTGAAGGCATGAGTTTTGTTTGAAGGGAGAATTCATGGTTGCAGAGTGAGCAAATAAATTAGAAAACTTGAAATTTCATTATCCACTTGTTTGAAATAAATCTTGAGTGAAAATGAGCCAAGGTATACTAATTCCAAGTATTCCCATATAGAAATAAATAACTCAAACTATTCCTAAACTTGAGAATTTGGTTGAGTGTATTCTTAAGAGATTGTTGAAGATAAGTAACATCTTGACCTTATATTGTTTCTACCTAAGAGAAAGAGGTATATTGTTGAATGGAGGCTGGGAGAAATGTTTGGAAGAGTTTTCCTAGGAAGAACCATGGTAGGTGTCTTGTTTAGAGTGGCTAATGAGAATTATGAGTTAGCTTGTGTAAGGAACATATCCCAATATATTGTTTACTCTGATGGTATGATAACATGATTTGGGGGAATAATCTACAATAGGTCCCTAGAGTTTGGCGGTGAATCACTCGTTTACAATTGATTTGGTTTCTTGTTGATTTGAGGTGAAGAGAAATGCTTGGAAGAGTCTAAGTGAGTAGTAGAGAAGGGTTTACTTAGGTCCAAGTTGTTATAATTCATTATATCATTGCTACAATATTAGATATTATGAGGTTGCTTAAGAACAAACTCGGTTTTATGCTTTAGCTATGTTTACTTGTGTTTCTTTATTGTGGTTTTGCACTTTTGTATTTGACGGGGACCCTTTTATCTTGCATATGGGTTATTTGATGGTTCCTGAGAACCAAACTCCTGATAGTGAACTTAAGTATTGGAAGAGATCTAAAATCGTTCTTTAAATTCTTGGATTATATATTTGGAGCCATTATTTGAAAAATTTGAAAGAAGTATAATCTAAGAATTGAAAGAAATGTAATGTCCCAATGGCCAAGGGTGATATCTAGGTTTCATTACATATGTAAAATGTACGATTGATAAGTTGATATTTGACAATATCAATTTTTAAGTGATCAAATTTATAATTATAATTATGTCATAATATAATTTGATTGTGAAACGAAGGTGTTAAGGGTTCAAACTTCTCTATCTCAACAATATTTATTGATACTTAGAGATGAGGCCGAATCCGACTTATCCGTATTTGGTTTAGTACGATCCTCTAGGAGAGGGTCTCACAATACTTATATTTGACAGGCTTTGCAAATTGTGATTATATTTTTATATGTATTTTCTTGCAAGTATTTAACTAAACAAAATGCAATGTATACTAGAAAATATAAAGGAGCAAATCATGTAATCATATGAAAATAATATAAGATAGCTCAAAAGAAATTACATTGATCAAATGTATATAAAAGAAAACATAAAATATAAGGAATAACTATCTAAGAAGTGGGAAGCATAAATAATTATATACATTCTCACCCATCAAGCATTTACATAAGATTTGCTAGATCAACCAAGAGGAAATTGCATGCATCAAGAATAATCTATAACACAATTAGAAACTCTCACTTGAAACATTAGACATTATAAAGCATGAGGAACAATCTGGCATGATTATAATATTCCAATCAAGATCTCGGAAAATATGCCCCTTTCAGATCTTCTAAATTGACTTCAAAAAATAGGTTTTTTTAGCTATAATTATAAAAATGCATCCTTTGGAAACCCATTTTCCTTTCAACATATCCATTTTTTATTTGAAATTTATCACTCAAAAAGGAATATGACATGCAACTAGTCTATATGTAATAGCCACTGCTATTTAAACAATCTAGGAGTTTCAGTATTTATGTGTTCCTCATATAAAGCATCCCATTGAACAAAAATATCTTCATATTTGTGGTTGTAATGAAACTTGTGTTGATCCATTGGAACACTCAAGTTATACTTACTCTCCTTGAGTTGTGGAGTATATTTTCCAATTTTGAGCGCCAATTGTTCAACTTATTAGGAGTTTGATTCTCGTTAATTTTGAACTTTTATAATTTCCCTCATTCAACTAAAGTGATTCATTCAATGTTTTAATATGTTCATTAGTGATATGTTTGGATTTTGTTATGACTTCCTGAAAAAGCCAAAAATCTTTCGACGTTGGAAATGATGGAAAATGGAGATTGGTCATTGTATGATTTACCTTACTCTAGGTCCTTTTCCACATGGACCATTCTTCCTCCATCTATTCAGTTGGTTCCTTTTCTAGTTCCACCTAGTATTGAGAAGTTGTGCACATCCAATTTAGAATATCCTCAGTAAAAAAAGTGATCTCGTGATCCTCATCTCCCTTAGCCTATTGGATTTATTTAATGAATTATGTATAACTTAGGGCTTTGGAACCTCTATCTTTCCATTGAAAAACATCCTTATGTACAACTACTCTTCAAATTGAACATCTTTTGTCGAAAGGCATCTCGTTATTTCTGACACCTATGATGTTATTCCATAAGGTCACTTACTAGGTTAGTTACTAAGTGCATAAGGTCACTTACGAGGTCACTTACTAAGTCCATAATGTTAGTTACTAGGTCACTTACCCCCTATTTCTTTGGAGTATTGTACATGACTAGTTTTATACCATGATATCACTCTTTATAATCTTCTCTAGCTTTATTGAACGAAGCATGGGAGAGGGCCAATGCAACTACTACTAAGTTGGTGGTCAGGGCCTTACATCTAGTATAATCTCTTATGAGGTGCAAATGATTCCAATATCCAAAGTGATATTTCTTTTCCTTTGTGTTCTTCTATCAATATACTTTTTTTTTCCTATTGTAAGCAAAGGATTCTAGGTCAACAACATCATCCATATGTTTTGGAATGGTTTCTTGGCCCCAAGATAGATTTCTAGGTTGCCTAGTGTATGGACGAGTTTCATTGTTATCCTTTTCCTGTTCATTTATGCTTTTCTTTCTTATAGTCCTTGTCCAATAGTATCACTTTCCTTTACGGTCATAGGTTGTGTCTAAGGCTCTTTGAAAAAAAATGCATTTCAATCATTTCCTTGTGACCTCGAGTGGGCATTGATAACTTCATTAGTGGGAGTTGGCACTACCTCTTGAGTCCGTTTGAGTGTAAGTGCATCACCATCGCTGGTGGATTGGTTTCCTCAATTGTATCATTTCCTTGGTCTCTCAACATTTGGCTATTAATTCTCCCCTAGAGTCTCGATCCCTGTGGGATGCTCATTCACAATTGGGGTGCCAGTTACCTTTGTCTTTTGCTCTTTAGTGAGGTTAATGATACCTTCTGGTATGACCAGGTCATGCTTAGTTGTAGTTGCTCTCAACTTTGCCTTCTTTTCTTATTCTTCTTCTTTCTTCAATTTCTCTTCCTGCGCTTTTTTATCCCTTGTTCTTCCTTTTCTATGCTTCTACAATTTTTGCTACTATCTCCATCTGCTCAACTGAATCTCTTTGTGCTTTCTCCTCACATTCCTTCTTCCTTTATTCTATTAAATCTTTGTTCTATTCTACTACCACTTGTAGCCATTATTGGAAATGGCATTCTTGAGCCTCTGGCTCTTCTTGCTTCTTTTTCAAATCTTCCTTTGCCTTCCTTTCTAATTCCCATTCTTGAAGCTCTCTTTCTTGTTCCTCCTAGAAGGCCTTCAACTCCCTGTTTTAGCTGAACTATATCAGTTTGCATTTCTTACTTGAATTTCATCTTAGTTGCCCCTTGAATGATGATTTGGATTAGTTTCTCTAGAGATAATGTACCAAAAAGGGTAACATGTGGGTTGGCTTTTCTCTTTTCCACTTTCTGCCAATCTTGAGCTTTTCTATGAAGACTTCTTCTCGCTAGCTTTCATGAGCATATGGCCATGCCAAAGATACTTATTTTGAGATTTTTAACGCAAATCCTATATGATCATGCCTCATGAACCTATTAATATGAAACTTGTACTCCAAATATGGTTGGCCTTGTTGCTTAGTGTGCTTGACATCTCTCACCACATAGTAACCTACCTGAAAACTATGTGGAAACAAAATTATTTTCTTGCTCTTTAATAATGTAGCATTGAATCCTTGCATAATAGTCTGGTAATAGATTTCTCCCACAGCCAACCTATCTGAAACATAGATGGAAGAATATGAGGAGGACCAATTGCTTTGTAGATTTGGATATTTGTATGAACCTTTTCAAAATACCAATCGCCGATGTGTCCAAGGATTTTCTTAGCATGTTTTGGTAATCTAGGGCACTCCTTCTTGAAAAAGAGTTGATATAAATGAGCTATAAATGCATCTAGTATACCAAAGAATAATATTTCTTATATATGTTTTTCGACAATATATTAAAGGAGACATGCATTGATAGATCTAAAACTTGCCAATTTGCTGCTAATCCAACAAGAGTATTTTTTGCATAGATAATATACAATACTTATATATGTTTTCCGACAATATATTAAAGGAGACATGCATTGATAGATCTAATGCCAATTTGCTGCTAATCCAACAAGAGTATTTTTTGCATAAATAATATACAATACCTAGACGCCATATAAAAAACAAGTGCAACATTAGCCCCAAAGTATTGGGCTTGGACTTGTTCAATCCTTGTGCTCAACTATCTAGATATTATGGCTCTATAATTAAATCCTTTTCCATACATAACCACAACGCTCTAAGAATTGTGAACAGTCGTTTTTCCTCATATAACCTACACGAAGAACAATAAGTACATGTATGGTTGTTTTAAGTACATATATGGTTGTTTTAGGCTGCTGGTGGGATATCTTCCTCTCGCCCTATTGAAATACCTCTTCTTCTTTCCACCCACTAGATAAAACTTTGGCCATATCATATTTCTGGTAGAAATTTACCACACAATCATTGTTTAATAAATCCTCAGTATCAAGGAACTTGCAGTACCTAATTACATCTCGAGAGAGGAAGTTGTTAATGAACTCTCCATTTTCGTTAATGACCATACGACATTCGTGCTTATATCATGGGTTAATAACCTGATTTCCTGACATAACCAAAAACAGAAGCATCCACCTTTCAGTGGTATTGGTCACTGTGCAATGTGAATTCTGGGTATTCTTGGTCCTTGGTCACTTCCTTTGCTTTTGCCTTATGTTTCCTCGGAGATTTCCACGCTGGAGCTCTCTTTGTTGGCATTTATTCGATTAACCCTTCACCCGAAATTGTAATTGTTTCATCGAGTGTTTGATATAGAAAAGGAAAAGGATGACTTGGAAATGTTTTGAAATTACCACGAATAAGTGAGTATAAACTGACGATGGTTTCACCTAGTGGTATATATGAAGGCTGTATTTCGAATCACTTACTCATAAAATAATAATCAAACAGAACTAAATGATAGCATCGATTATGAAAGCAACCGTTGCTTGGATGTTTGGCTTCTGCACAAAATTTTTGTATGGAATGAAAAATTGCATGGTCCTGGGTTAAGTTAAACCAAAGCGAACACCCAATTTATGCCATTTATGATAGGATTTAAGAATAATCTAGTTTTAATGTAAAGTGTACACATAGATCGACATTGATGGTAGATCAAAAGACTTTTGGCTACATTAGTTGGTGATAACCCATCAGTGGATGACATCATGGAGGAGTGTTTAGATAGTTTTTAATGGCAGAAATGAATTTAGCATTATGAAAAACTTCTGAAACACCCTGTCAAAAAAATATCATACCTGAATTTGTGCCCTGTAGCGTTATGTCTTTCAAGTTTTGGCAGTTTGCCTAAGGTAAAATTATTGTAGACTCAGTAAATTAGACTCAGTAAATTTCACCAATTGCCAATTGGCAACCAACGGAAATATCTTAAATCAGTGTTTCTGTCGATGGTGACTTAGGATTGCATGTTATGATGTCACTTGGCCTAATCTATGACAAGATTGATTGATTTGTTCATTGAGTGATTCGATTGGCATTGACAATGAAAATTCGGTATGAACTTGATGTTCGCTAGTTGTTGCGCAACGCCAACGATCTTTTAGTAATCAGAGAATTCGATGATATCAATGACATCATGTAAGAAGACCATTTCACCAAATAAATATGGAGTTTGTTGACCAGTGTCGAATTCTTGTGAGTTACATCATTTAAAAAAAAGCATGTTCGGCTGATGCGGATAGGCTTGCTGGTGATTGATGAAATAAATTGGATTGCACATTATGCTACCCAATTCCACCGGATGTTGATAGGTTTGTGAGTGACTTGGTGAAATATTTTGGGTGATACATTATGCTATCTATTGAATTTCGCTAAATGCAAATAGGTTTGTTGGCGATTGGTGAAATATTTGGGGTCATGCATTATGTTACCTTTTAAATTTTTCCAAACATAGGTAAGTTTGTTGGTGGTTGATGAAATATTTTGGTTTACATATTATGTTATTTATTGAATTTTATTAAACATTAATAGGTTTGTTTAGCGAAATATTTAGGATGGCATAATATGCTACTCATTAAATTTCATCACAATTAAATATGTTAAATCACAATATGTAAATCATTATAGATATTCGATTGGATAATTCATCGTAACATATCTGTTAAAATAAGCTAAAATATATACTATGAACATTAAATTTCTTTAGATTCTAGATTTGTTAATTAATGATTTATTGATTATGCATGTAATAGATAAAATGCGAAAAATAAAGAACAATAAAATACAACACACCAATCGTAACGAACATCAAGATATGCACTAGGAAACCCTTTCAAGAGAAAACACAACTAGAAGGTGAGGTTGCTCTGCTATTTTTTTGCGAGTAATCAAAATGATGTAAATGCAAAGGATACGACACTATCTATGGAGTTACCTAAGATCTGTGACCTACAGTTTGCTACAAAACATAAAACCCCTCTATTATGTTTTTTTTTTTCTCTCTCTCTCTCTATCCACTCCCACCTACTTTGCCCTATTATGGAACAAAATGCAAGCAAATAAAATTGAACCCATTTTCCTCCTAGTGCCTCCATTATAATACAACCCCATAACCAAATAAGAGATATTTTGACTCATTCAACCCTCAACATGAATTACAATTTGATGCTTTTAGAGAATTATTCATAGTCCCCACATGATCAATCCATTTTCCACGATTAATAGGGCTTGACGTGGCATACTCTTGATTTATGGTATTCAATCACGATATGCCAAATTTTGGGAGGCATATCTTCCTTATACGCTCTCTGATTCAGGTGATTCTCATGTCATTGAAAATATATTGTTGTGTAGATTATAGAAAATAGGTCCATGGTAAGTTTGGGACCATAAAAAGTGGTAATTTAATGCCTTAAAATAGCTCCCAAAGTTTTTCATCCCTAATATTCAAAACCAAGAATGTTAGTAAAAATGACCCTACAATTTTATTCCTCTAATTTTCCACTATGAAAGCATAGATGTGGATGAAAAATAATATAATGATACAATATAGATCACTACCCATCCAATTTTCTAATGAACAATGAACTTGGGCAATTTTAAAAAATCACGATGTTTGAATATTTTTTTTTAATCAAAATTTTTGGGTCTTTTTGATAGGACCTCAATCGAAAACAACAATATTCATCAATTCATTTAGAAATATGGTCACTCAAAAAACCATGAATGGGGCAATAAGTTGTATTTCAGAAAAAAAGAAGTATCTTAAAATTTCTTGAAGTGATTTTTAAGAGGGTGTGTTGAGTAGTCAAGAAATGGTGACTCATTGGGAGAAACTAGTACCTCAGATTGCCTTTTCATGATACAATTTCACTTTATTTGGTAGGATCATCCTAATGTGAGGTCCAAACTAAGAAGTTTATTTTAGCGGTTGAAATTAATATGAGTTAAAACACCATGGCTAACTTGACATGGGATTTTCCGCAAAACCTTATCTTTCTTTCCAAAACCAATAACCAACACTATCATAGAGGTATTTCATAATACTTGATTTTAATAAGTTGGAACTTTATTTGTAGTTCTCTTGTCATTTTTACTTCCCATCTAATGTTGCTCTATTTCCCACAAGTGTCCATAGGCTCGAGTGAGTCACCTTGATATGATCTTGCGTTGCTATTAGTGAGTGTCCATAGTGTTGAAAAATGTAACTAGGTTCAGTCTTCATAATTGTACTAAAGTCATAATGAAATATTTTTATCAAAAGAAAGAAAAATAAATTTGTATTATTAAATTGGCTTATTAAAGCATGGTTTTCATGCTTGGGTCAATATTCAATAGGTCAAAGCACCCATTGTGTGCTCTAGGATTTTTGTTGAGTCAAAGTCAAAATTATTTTTGGAAGAAACCTCTTCATAGGCTCCTTAAAGTCAAGAAAATTATTTATTACTCCTTCCCCATCAAGTCTGCTTCGTCATCCATTTACTAGTTGGCCTACAAGTCGACCTAGCCTGATATAAAGATGACTTCTGTTCAATTGATCATGTTGGCTCCAACAACTATATATACCAAGCTAGCTCGTCCCATTTTGGATGAATGAGAAGAAAATTTGGTTTTGAAATCTAACATTGAAGAAAGAGCTGAAGAATTACAGTAAAGAGACGGAGTCGAATTCTGGAGGATTACAGTAAAGAGAGGGAGCCAAAGTCTGATGGATTATAATAAAGAGAGGTAGCCGAAGTCTGAAGGATTACAATGAAGAGAGGGAGCCAAAGTGTGAAGGATTATATTGAAGAGAGGGAATTGCAGTCTAAAGGATTACAATGAAGAGAGGGAGCCAAAGTCTAAAGTCTATGAAGACAACCAAAATCCTGAAGTCCCATAATGAATGAAGGAAGTCGAGATTTGCAACTCTATAGTGATAGAAGGAGGCCCACATAATGAAGAATTTGATCTTGAATTTCATTGTTGTTCTTCAAAGATTAAATAGGCTGACTTGATGGAGGAAAGGAGGTTGTTGTATTGGTCTTGGTTGTCTCATGAATCTATAGAAGGAAGAATTACTTGAATGGGTTTTTCCCTACATAAGGGTTTTTCCCTGGCTGTGTGCCTACATCTTGTGTCCTTTTTCTATTTGTTGTTTGGCATCAGTCTTGATGATAAGAAAAAGATAAATCAAAAGAAGGAAAACTAATAATGAAACATCACAAGATAATGTTATAATAAGAAAAATTAATTAACTTGCTACCCTAATAGATTTCTCAACATGGTATCAGAGCTTGGTTCGTGCAAAGGTAGGAAAGAGGTCACCATTGGCTTCAAATCAATAAAAGAAGGACATTCACCTAGGGATGAATTACTAAGGACATGGAGGATCAAATTCTGGGTACATACACTAACTATATCCACAATAACTATGCCACAGATTTGAGCATCACTTCTGTCCTGAAGATGGATCCCCGTTGGGATTCGAAACGTTGACAAGAGGCACAAAATACTGTGGATGATCCAAATCTCAAATCTCTAAAAGACAACCACATAAGCTTAAAATCTAATAGAGATATTATTTTTCTATTATAAAGGACCGAAGGACCAATCTAGTAGGAAGGTTGAGTATCCTGGTAAAAAGATCAAGGATCTTAGTTTAGTTCTCAATGTATGAAATCTCCATTAAAAAAAAAGGGGATTTGAATTAATGATGTCATCTCAGAGGGTGTCTGTACTTACAAATTCATGCTTTGTATATCACAAATATTAGTGCGAGGTTGATAGAAGAACATATCTCAGTCACATTAGAAAGAAGCCAAGCCTCATTCAAAAGTTCTGAGCATAAGTAGACAATAAAATACTTAAATACCTTCAAGAAGAATCTGAAGATCTGATCACAGAATGGACGCAAGGCTAAACCTTTTTGACTGACTCATTATTCATCTACAAATTATCATATTTAAAAGAAATATCTGCAGCCCTAAACAGTGATATAAAAGTCATGAGATTAAAAGGACGTTGAGAGCCTGATCCGTAAGAAAGAGAGATGATATTGATAGTATGCTGATAATATGAGGTGTATAACATTATTTTGTAGAAAATAAAATCCCTAACCAGAAGTAAGCCAGTCTATGGAAAATAATCTTGGTCTTGAAGGAAGAACCAAACTTAAGCAATAAACACTTCATCAATGAATGCGACTTACACCAAATTACGAAAGAACTCTTGAAGAATCAGTTAAGATTTTTTTTTTTTTTTCGTCTCATATATCTAACATCATGTATACAATTTACAAAAGGACAAATAAGCTTAACGAGGCATCAAACTAAGGTATGCAAGTCCTAAGGTACAATGACTTGATGGTTACAAGTTAACTCTTAAGAAAAATGAATCTTGGAGATGCTATCATTTGAAGGAATTCTTACAAGGTTTGTTAAGGAGCATCTCTGGGTATGTCTTAGACTATACATTTTATGAAATTCTCTTAACTTAAAACGTATGTTCATCATATTTTGAAATTTGCGTTACATTACTAAGATTGTTGTGACTAACTCCCCGAATCATAAAGATTCTTATTTGGGTGATTAATCATTAGATAAATCTACCCTCTTTATATCTTTGATCACTCTTGTAGAACCCTAAAATGGTTCTCTGTAAAACCCTAACTTAAAGGGTATGTCAATGATAATGCGTGAAACCCTAACTTACTTAGGGTTATTGGTAAAGAAAATGTTATTCTTGATGTTTGAAGTTTTGATGATGTCATGTTTGGGGTTTTAGTATGGTCATGGAAACCCTAATCTTTTAGGGTTGATGGTGATGTTTGAAATCCCAAACCTGTGAAGTTTTGGTAAATTTGGTTTTTGCTATGTTATGTATTAAAACCCTAGATCTTTAAGGTTTGGTAAGGTTTATAACCAAGACCCTTGTTTTAGATAATGTCCTAGGAATGAATCCCTAGGTAGATGTTTGTCCGTTTGACCAAGTTTGATATATATTGATATTTGTGTCGATAGGTTTGGCTGATATATGTTAATAATATGATCCTAGATATGTATATATGTGTTGACCTAATTGTTTATGGTTATAAGTCCTGGGGTATATAACTAAACCCTTGTCAAAGTTTGATATTCTAGGATGATATTGTTTAGCCTTGATGATGAATCTAGGGTTTACAATGAAACCCTAGTAGAAATTGGTCATGTTGTTGAAACTTTAAATTGAGTTATGATTGGTTTTTATTGTTGAAACTCATGTACGAAATATAGGGATTTACACTAAATCCTAGTAGAAAGTCTAACATATAAGTTATAAAGTTGTTGAATGCATTGTAGAAATATATTTGAATGGCTTCTATGTTTTGCAATATTTTGTAGTGAGGTATGTCCAGAAAACAATTATTTAAGCCCTAAATATTATGAAGATTGTTAGCCTGATTAAGTTTCTCAAAGTATTCTAGGGTTTATTAAAAATCCCTAGCAAAAAGTTGAAGTATAAAAGTATGTGTCTCTTATCTAGGTTTAGATATTTGATGTCTAATGCTTCCATTATTATATGATTATGATATGATTAACTTCATGGTTCTACGGATTTGGTTGTACTTTCTATATAAGTTGTGCAGGTACATAATCTTCAAGATGGTGAATATATTCGTAAGTAAAGTTGACTTGATAAGCATGATGAAGGAATTTATAGGAATGATGGTGATCAAGAAGGATGGAAGCCATACAAGATTATCCGATAGAAAAGAAGTTGATCTCCCTAAGTTAAAAGAGAGCCTGGATAAAGAAAGAAGTATATCTCCCGAGTTGAGAGGGAGGGCATACTATAGTCATGATGGATACCTTGAAGAAATTGGAGAATGAATATTAAGGTGTTGTAAAAGAAGGAAACTATATTTGGTTGATATATGTGAAGTAGGAAAGGAACTTGAATGATTGAGGAAAAAATTCTCAAGATTTGTTTGGAAAATCTTGAAGTCTTACTGTTATTGTAGAAATTTTTGAATAATAAACACTTATTCACAGAGATTATCCCGATTATACACTATTGCGGAATACATGCACAATACATAATCTCCTCTACGTTGATCATCAATTTAGCAGCATCAAAAACAATGAAACATCAATAGCATGCACACATTAACACAGTATGTAACCCGGGGAAAGCTTACAGTTGAAAACCCCACACTATCTGTATATTAATGATTGAGAACATGTAACATTACATAGTACAATACTCCTCACAAGTATCCAACACTATCTCCACCTGTTACACACAAAACTAGCTCAGATCCGAACAAGTCACAGGTTCAAATCTTCTCCGCTGCTTTGCCTGCCTCCACTGCACAATGCTTGAGAATCACTCACACTGAAAATCACGTGAGCACAGGCTATAATACTTGGTATTGGCCCACATTGCGTAGTCTTCATTGGCATAACTCAATCCCTTTGATTGTGCAAGATCTCATGCACAACTATAGTCACAACTGATAGCAATCTCAACCTCTAACACCTATCTCCACTGAACTGTACATGCACTGACATGCAACTGAGTTAACTGATGTATTCTTTAGTTGCTTTATGAGTTAATAATTAGTTACACAACTCATCACTAGTCTATTTTCAGTTAGACTAAGTACAACTAGTTTAACCAAGTCAAACTGAACACAACTCCATCAACTCCACATCCAACTCCACCAAACTCAACTGCTTGAGTTCTAACTGAAGTCCTGCATGCAATAGCTCAACTGAACCACAAAGAAAGCGTATTTCCTTCTGACAGCTGCATGTGCCACATCTGTAGCTCAAACTGAAGTGCTCCAAGAGGATAAGATAAATTTTATAGTCTAAATATTATTATGAGACAATAATATTTGACTTTTCTATTTTTAGCCTGGCAGTCTAAAAATAGACTTTGATCACACCGCTGTGAACCAGAAATAGAAGTCCATCTATTTTTCCCAACATGACCAATCATCCATAAACAACATCCTGCAACTCATAGACCATGATCCATATGTCTAAAAATAGACATAGTCTAAAAATAGACTTTGCGCCATAATTTGCCTGCGGGCCCACTTAGTGAAGGTGACTCCTTTCCACTAAGCTCCATCATCTTGTTGCATTCTCAACAGTTATGAATTGTAAGGTAGCATCAAGATGTCAAGAGAACCTGAAAGTTTATGTTTACTCATGAGTATTTGAAAGGTTGATACTAATTAGGGTTGTGTCTTTTCAGGTAAAACACTCAAAGTTTTGGGAAAGCATGCTTGAGGGGAGAGAAATTTGATGTTTTGAGGGTTTGTGTATGATACACATTTCCTGGGAGGACATCAGGTCGACACTATGTGTTGGTGTCTGGATCCAAAAGTAGGGAGGGTGGCATTGGTCATAGAGCTCTAACCTCAGATACGCACCTAGATCCCTGGGTTGATGGTTAGAAAGTAAGCTTTATGGTACCTAGACTGGCTGAAAGCTTTATTCCATCTTAGTACCACACGGATAGATTTCCCTGGTAAGGAATCTAGTATGTGGCACTGCTAGGTCCCTATAATATTAGTGATTATTGTTGTTGTATCCCTTATTGTTATTATTGTGCCCCTATTGTCCCCATATTTTTATTATTTTTCCCCATAGAATCCCTCTATTGTTATTTTTGTGCCTTTATATTATTGTTAGGTCATCTTGGTTATATTGTGACCCTGTAGACTCTTATATATAGAAAGGAGGTTTTTTCATTTGAATCATCCAAGAATCGTTCATTTGTGTAATGTAAAGGAGGTTTCCCCCTCGAAGAGGCTTATTTCTAAGGCGTTGATCTATCCTTTCTATCTTTTTGTGAGTTGGTTTCATAACATTTGGTATCAGAGCTTTGGATTCTAGGGTTTCGCTGCTCCAAACATGCCATCATTCCATTTTCAATATAACTATTTTTCTGCGACGTTTCAGAAGCTAAAAAAAACCCATTTGGGCTGAAATAGTTTTGAACTTTGGGTCCAAATTTCAGAGCTTTTCTCGCTATATTTGCGGAGATATGATCTGAGGAAGTTGGAGTTTTTGCAGACTCCCGAATTACATTCCAAACAGGTGACCTGGGGAAAATCGTCATAACTTTTGTTTTGAGCATCAGATTGAAATCTCATAAGAAGTTTCAAAAAGAGGACGGCCTCTAGTTTTCTGTGTATTAGTTTTAGGTACTAAGGTCGAAACAGTGACATGTGGCACGTTGTACAAGTTCGCTCTACTGAACTAGTCTATAATCAGGTCACCGTGGGAGATTTGGCATAACTCTTCCTTGGAGAATCCAATTTTGATCAGACTGGTGGCATTGGAAAGAGGACGCAGAGGGCTACTACAGGTCACAATTTCAGAACTGGGAGATTCATAATTACAGAGGTACATCAGATTCAATATCGAGCTCTTACAAGTGAAAAAAGGTGTGTATTTTTTAAATTTTTGCATAAGCTTGGTTTGAAAAACTAGTTTTAAGGAATTCAAAGGGCATAGTGAAGCATTATTATCGGTAATTGATGCCCCGAAGAAAGAAAATGGAAACACCTAGTAAGCAACCTGAAAGCTCTAGCATGACTCATGAAGAAGAGGAAGAAATGCAACATGATATATCAATATTACAAAACCAAGTGCAACAAATTTCACTCGCACAAAAGGTAACATAAAATAAGATGGATGGTTTAAAGAAAGACGTAGAAGCTAATATGGATGGTTTAAAGAAAGGCGTAGAAGCTAAGATGAATGACTTGGAAGCTAAGATGGATGGTGTGGAAGCTAAGATGGATGGCATGGACGCTAATATGGACGCTAAGATGAATGGCATGGACGACAAGATGGAAGAATTGAAGATAAATTTGAATAAGTTGCTACAAGAAATGGTCACTAATGGTGAAAGGGTAGTAAAGGAAACTCATGATGAGAATAAAATAAATGTTAATCATGATTTCATAGACTCTAATGTTGGATTGAAGATCTACCATGTTCCAAAAATCGATATGAGGAAGTTTGATGGCAAGGATCTCGGAACATGGATACTACAGATGGAGCAATTTTTCGATCTCCATAATGTGAAAAAACACAAAAGGTACGTATTGCAACTTTATATTTGGAACCAAATTAGTTTGTATGGTATCGATGGCTTTACTCTCGTAAACAAATTGTCACTTGGGCAATTTTTACGGAAGAAATGATAACACATTATGAGTATACAAAAAGCAACACCTTTTTTAGCCAATTGATAAATCTCAAACAAAAGGGTTCAATGATGGAGCACATTGAGGACTTCCAAAAATTGAACATAAGGGTAAAAGATATTCCAGAGGAGCATAGGATTGATGTGTTCATAGGGACTTTAAAGGATAATATCCAACATGAGGTTCGCCTTTGGGAACCTGATTCATTGGAGAAGGCATTCAGGTTAGAAAGAAAAATGGAAAGCAAAATTATGGCAACCAGGAAGCCTACCACTCACAACTACAAAGATGGAAGTGTTGCTGCCCCTAGCCTTCCACAACCTACAAGGTTGACAACACAAAAATTGGAAGAAAAAAGAGCAAAAGGGCTTTGTTACAGTTGTGATAGCAAATACACTAAAGGTCATAAGTGTGCTGAGAAGAAATTATTCTACATAGATTGTGAAGAGGAGGAAGAAAAGGAACAAGAAATGTCAAAAGAAGAGGATATACTACAGGAACAAACCCTAGATAAAGAAGAAATGAATCCGACCATATCTTGTAATGCATTGGCTGGAATTACCACTCCTCAAACTATCAAGATAGAAGGACATATCAAGAAGAAAAAGGTAATAGTGTTGATTGATTCGGGAAGTACCCATAATTTTATTCATTGTAAGATAGCAAAGGAATTGAATTGCTTCCTATATCCAGCACCAGAGTGTCAAGTGATGGTTGCAAGTGGAGGAACCATAAATTGCTCTGGAAAGTGCCATAATATCAAGTTATCCATGGGAGAATATGTATTGAATAGCCCAATGCTTTCCATTCCAATGGGTGGTGTTGATGTTGTACTAGGAGTCCAATGGCTACAATCCTTGGGTACAATAACTTTTAATTTTCAAGAACTTTTCATGAAATTTTCTGCGGAAGGAAAGGAAGTTGAATTAATGGGTATTGCAGGGAAAACGGGAAATATAATCAGCTCTAACAGTATGAAAAATCTTCTAAAGAAGGAACAACGAGGTGTAATTGCACAATTATGTTCGCTAGAGGTTCCCACATCGAAATCATCTATTTCTCTAGATCTCCAAAAAGTCTTGGATAATCATTCCAAGGTATTTGAGACTCCCAAAGGCCTCCCACCTATTCGTGATCATGATCATGCTATTCATTTGATTCCAGGAAGTGTTCCTCCAAACATCAGGTCGTACAGATATCCCTATGCCCAAAAGAGTGAAATTGAAAGTATGGTTGCAGAAATGCTAGAGGCTAGTATAATTCCACCTAGTCAAAGTTCTTTCTCTGCTCCAGTAGTATTAGTTCACAAGAAGGATGGATCATGGTGCATGTGTCCAGATTATAGGGAGCTCAACAAGCTCACTATTAAAGATAAATTTCCCATTCCTGTCATTGATGAATTATTGGATGAATTGCATGGATCAATTTACTTCACCAAGCTGGATCTTCGTTCAGGATATCATCAAATCAGAATGAATACTGAAGACATTCCAAAAACAACATTTAGAACTCATGAGGGTCATTATGAATTTTTGGTCATGCCTTTTGGCCTTACTAATGCACCTTCTACATTTCAAGGTTTTATGAATTCCATTTTCAAACCCTTCCTTAGAAAATTTGTGTTAGTGTTTTTTGATGATATACTAATCTACAGCAAGTCTTCGAAGGATCATGTCCAACATGTTGACATGGTGCTCAAACTATTGGAGGAGAAACAATTATATGCAAAAATCTCCAAATGTTTCTTTAGAGTACAAGAGGTGGAATATCTTTGTCATATTGTATCTCATGAAGGTGTTAAGGTAGACCCTAGCAAAATTAAAACCATTAAGGAATAGAAAATCCCCACATCCATAAAGCATCTATGAGGATTTCTTGGGTTGACAGGGTATTATCGCAAGTTTGTTAAGAATTATGGGAGAATAGCAGCACCTCTAACAACATTATTGAAGAAAGATGCATTTTCATGGACTCCAGATGGACTCCAGAAGCAACGAAGGCCTTTGAACATCTTAAAGAGGCAATGTGCCAAACACCAGTCTTAGCTACACCGGACTTCACAAAAACCTTTATTGTGGAATGTGATGCTTCAGGAAATGGAATCGGTGTTGTTTTAATGTAAGAAGAAAGACCCATTGCTTTCGAAAGTCGTCCAATCAAAGGAAAGCATTTACACAAAGCTATTTATGAGAAGGAAATGTTGGCAATACTACATGCACTTAAGAAATGGCGACCCTACCTAATGGGAAGACACTTCAAGGTAAAAACAGATCATGATAGTCTTAAATACTTTTTAGAACAAAGATTATCTTCAGAAGAGCAACAAAAATGGGTCACAAAGATGTTGGGTTATGACTTTGAAATCATCTACAAAAAGGGAAGCAAAATGTTGTGGCAGATGCACTCTCAAGAAAGGATGAGGATGTGGAAGTATTTCTTTGCGCTATTTCTATTATCCAACCAGATTGGATAAACGAAGCAAGGGATGAATGGAATAATGATGAGGAAGTGTGGGCACTCATTTAAAATATACAACAAGATCCCAGTACATCTGATACATTTATTTGGAAAAATGATTCGTTATGGTACAAGGATCGGGTATACCTATGTAAGAATTCCCAACTCAAACAAAAGATTCTTAGGGAATTGCACACCTCTCCCTTAGGAGGGCACTCAGGATTTCTAAAAACCTACCACAGGGTTAAGAAGGATTTTTTTTGGGATGGCCTTAAATCAAATATTCAAAAGTTTGTGGCAGAATGTTTTGTTTGCCAACAAAATAAAGTTGAAACAATTAAGACTCCATGACTATTACAACCTTTATCCATTCCAAGCCAACGTTGGGATGAGGTTTCAATGGATTTTATCGCAAGTTTACCCAAGACCGAAGGAAAGAGTGTTATCATGGTGGTAGTGGATAGACTTACTAAGTATGCACACTTTTGTGCGTTATCTCAACCATTTAAAGCGAGTTCAGTTTTTACTGCATTTATGGAAACAATTCAAATGCTACATGGAAACCCAAAGATTATTGTAAGTGACAGAGTTCCAATTGTCACTGGAAATTTTTGGACTGAATTATTTTCTTGTTTTGGTACTCAGTTAGCTCATAGATCATCTTATCATCCTCAATCTGATGGGAAAATTGAGATAGTAAACAAATGTTTGGAAGGATATCTTCATTGCTTTGTATCTGATAAACAGACACAATGGGTTAAATGGTTGCCTCTGGCTGAATGGTGGTATAACACTTCCTTCCATACTGCAACAAAAATGACCCCATTTATGGCACTTTATGGATATCATCCACCATCCATCACATCATTTTTGAGAGAAAATTCTAAGGTTCAGGCAGTGGAATATCACATCGAGCATCAGCAACAAGCTCTCCAACTCTTAAAAGATAACCTCACCTTGGCACATAATAGAATGAAACAACAAGTAGATCAACATCGCAGCGAAAGAAGTTTTGATGTAGGTGATTGGGTATTCCTACGGTTACAACCATATAAACAAATTTCCCTCAAGCAAGCTAAGAAGGATAAAAAATTATCACCAAAGTATTATGGTCTGTACAAGATGTTGCAAAGGATAGGTACTATGGCATACAAATTGGAGCTTCCTGCAGCTTCTCGAGTGCACCCAGTTTTCCATGTTTCATGCTTAAAGAAGGTTATAGGTGACAAGCTTCCAGTTCAGACAATATTACCAGAACGTGATGAGGAAGGAAAAATCATATTGGAACCTGAAGCAGTCAAAGAAACAAGAACTCGACAACTACGAAATAGATCAATTTCAGAGTATCTCATCCAGTGGAAGAACTTACCAGTTCAAGATTCCACATGGGAGGATGAGAATTTTATACAGAAGCATCGAGAACTACTCAAGCGTTGAGGACAAAATTTTTTTGAAGTAGAGGGGCATGTTAGGTCCCTATAATATTAGTGATCCCCCCATTACTATTGTCGTTGTATCCCTTATTGTTATTATTGTGCCCCTATTGTCCCCATATTGTTATTATTGTGCCCCATAGAATCCCTCTATTGTTATTTTTGTGCCTTTATATTATTATTTTTAGGTCGGCTTGGTTATATTGTGACCCCGTAGACTCCTATATATAGAAAGGAGGTTTTTTCATTTAAATCATCCAAGAATTGTTCATCTGTGTAATGTAAAGGAGGTTTCCCCCTTGAAGAGGCTTATTTCTTAAGGCATTGATCTATACTTTCTATCTTTTTGTGCGCTGGTTTGATAACAGGAACCATGAGTGCCTAAACTGTTTGAGGACCTTGGATAGATTTCCCTAGTCAGGAATCTAGTCCAAGGCATTGCGGTGCCTAAACTATTCGTAGATCATGTGTTTTGAGATCTTCCATGTACCTCTATATACCTCCCTAGTTAAGAGGGAGTGTTGAAAAATGTAACTAGGTTTGGTCTTCATAATTGTACTTAAGTCATAATGAAATATATTTATCAAAAGAAAGCAAAATAAATTTGTATTATTAAATTGACTTATTAAAGCATAGGTTTCATGCTTGGGTCAATAGTCAATAGGTCAAAGAACCCATTGTGTTCTCTAGGATTTTTGTTGAGTCAAAGTCAAAATTATTTTTGGAAGAAACCCCTTCTTGGGCTCCTTAAAGTCAAGAAAATTATTTAGTACTCCCCCATCAAGTTAGCCTCCTCATATATTTACTAGTTGGCCTAACCTTATATAAAGACAAATTCTGTTCAATTGATCATGTTGGCTCATTTTGAAGGCTCCAACAACTATATATAGCAAGCTAGCTTGTCCCAGTTTGGAGGAATGAGAAGAAAATTAGGTTATGAAATCTAATAGTGAAGAAAGAGATGAAGGATTGCAGTAAAGAAAGGGAGTCGAATTCTGGAGGATTACAGTAAAGAGAGGGAGCCAAAGTTTGAAGGATTATAGTAAAGAGAGGGAGCCGAAGTATGAAGGATTATAGTGAAGAGAGGGAGCTGAAGAATGAAGGATTATAGTGAAGAGATGGAGCTGAAGTATGAAGGATTACAGTGAAGAGAGGGAGTCAAAGTTTGAAGTCTATGAAGGAAGCCAAAATCCTGAAGTCCCATAATGAATGAAGGAAGTTGATATTTGCAATTCTAAAGTGACAGAAGGAGGCCAAAATAATGAAGACTTTGATCTTGAATTTCATTGTTGTTCTTGAAAGATTAAAGAGGTTGACTTGATGGAGGAAAGGAGGTCATTGTATTCGTCTTGGTTATCTCATGAATCTACAAAAGGAACCATTAATTGATTGGATTTTCCCCTACGTAGGGGTTGTCCCCTAGTTACGTGCCTACATCTCATGTCCTTTTTATATTTGTTATTTGGCATTAGTCTCGATGATAAGAAAAAGATAAATCAAAATAAGGAAAAATAATAATGAAACATCACAAGATAATGTCATAATAAGAGAAATCAATTAATGTGCTACCCTAGTAGATTTCTCAACACACAGACTTGACAAATATATTTTCATTTCCTCATCATTAGAGCATTCCTCCCTTCTTATTAAATATACCCAAATACAGACTTATGGAAAGGCATTAAGAACATTTCAACTATCTTGATAAAAAACAAGCATAAATCAATTCTCTTGGCTACAGTGGTTATGCCTTCTGCAAGCCATAACTCCTTTTTGTGACACCACCTCCACAATTAATGTTTCCAATTCCCTTTAGCCCATACGTGTAATACACTCAGATTCCCCTTTGAACTTGGACCTTGCTGTGAAATTCCTTCCCTTTTTTGAATTGCTAGATAGTTATAGAGAAACTAATTCTGATGGCCATCAAAATTTGATAATTTAACACTATTATTAAGCTATGGATGGTTAAGAATTGTATAAACATAAAAGGAAAACAAAAAAAATCAATGGAAAAAGAAAAAGAAAATATGATACAAGCTATTGAATGAAGTAACTTAAGAAAAAAATCTCTTTAAGGACTAGCCATTGATAGGAAGGGAATCCAATTCTCCTTTTAGGTTTTGCAAACAATACGCGCCGGCTTGTATTTTATTTACTACCTAATAGGGCTTAGTCGTAAGTTCTATGATTAAGAATGTTTTCCTTTGGATTCATTAGCTTTTCCCCATTTAAGCACTGGGATTCCTACTAGGAAATTATTTTATTTGACCTTATGTCAATCAAACCAACACTTTACTATTTGTTGAAGTAGGGAGAATTTTCCTTCAACTTTTTCTCTCCCTTCTTCCAACATGAGAAGTTTATTGATGTGTTTTTGCATTGAGGAGAGAGGATGATCCCTTGTGACTTGAGAGAACTACAAGGATGGGAGGTACATATTGGTTGGAAAAATGATCTCTTGTAAATGTAAAAGGAAATATGGAGATGTGCCTAAGTATTATTTAGGAGTCACTGACTCATCCTAGAGTGATTACACCAATTTTAACGATTCTCCTCAATAAATTTTTTTAGGATGTGGACCAAACTTTTGTTTGTGGATTCAACTGCTCCATTTCCTTGTGGTATCACTAAGTATTTAAGAATGATACCTTTGTCAAGTGAAAACTCAGTAAACAAAGTAGATGAAAAATAAGCAACATTTTTAAGGCAAACAACAGATGGAATTTTGAATTGGGTGATCAAATGTTGTTCTAGGAATTGACTTACTACCATTTCAATGATTTTGGTAAGAGGCGTAGCTTCATCCTAATGGATAAAATATTTTGTGGCTATTAGAATGTATTCATGTTGTTTTGATGAGCGGGGGTTAATTTCTCCAATTATATCTATTTCCCATTGCTCAAAGGGTAGCGTCACAGTTATAGACTATAAGGGTATAAATTCTTTCTTCTCTCTGCCAACACATAGCTAACAAATGCTTCATTTTCTCACATAAGTATGTGCATATCTCAACAAAGTTGTCCAATAGTATTTTTCTCTTGAAATTTCATGGGTTGTATTTTCACCAAAAAAGTGTCCACTTGTTGGTCCATCATTGAAGGTGTTTAATCACTTTATAGCACCATCTTTCTATAGGCATGTTAACAATACTCCATCACAATTTTTACTAAACGATTCGGTCAATCAACTTGTATTTTGTAGATTTAAGCCTCAATACCATTCTTTCTTTGGAATTAAGATGATTTGGAAATGTATTGTTTGCAAAAAATAAGATAAGTTTGAATATCATGACTCTCTTATTGCAACAAAATGTACATTTTGGGAATATACTAACATTTCATTTACCCACCCTTGTTCTTCTATTTGTGCATACTTACATAGTCCTTGACCTCAAATGATATTAGCTTGTTTTCTTTCTAAGTTGAATTCTTGAAAGAGAGCCATCCAATTAACTCTCCTTTCTCCCAACTCTTGCTAAGTAAATAAAATCCACATGGAAACATGTGGGACTATAACCTTAGTACGATTCTTTAAGATGTAAGATCTGAAATGCTTAACAACTTTGTATACTACGTAAGCTTGATTATCGATTGTAGGGTAATTAAGTTTAGCTCCTTATAGATTTTTGGTCATGAAAGAGAACGGAGCTTCACTACCATCATTATATTTCTATGTAAGGACTACAACAAGTGACTGGTATAACGAAAATATATAAAGGGTTGCATAAAATGGGAGTTTGAGAAATTGTAGTTTTGATCTTTTTGAAGGATTCTTTTTCTTCACTGCCCCATTTAAAATACTTGTGAATCATTCTCTACATGGGTTTGATTATTTTCGAAAAGTCCAAAACGAATTTGCTCACAAAATTAATCATACTGAAGAAAGACTACATGGATATTTATTGTGTTTGAAAGGTATCCCAAAATCACTTTAACTCTTTTGGGATCAATAGTTGTCCCATCTGTTAAGATGACGTGTCCAAGTAATTTTCCCTTCATTAAACCAAAAATAGATTTCTCAGGGTTGAAAGAGACTCTATATTTGTAACATTGCTTGAAGATATCTCTAAGATATGAGATATGATCTAATCTATTCTTGGAGTAAAAAATTACATCATCCGGGTAAACCAAAACACTTATGTTTATTAACCCCTTGGAAGCTACATCCATAGCCCATTGAAAAGTTTCTTCTGCATAATGAGACTAAAGGGCATGCGTTTATATGCAAAGGTTTTGCATTTGATATGAAAGATGGCTAACGACTAATACTTGGTTATAACTTGAAACTTTTTCTAACAAGGATAACATCTTTGACCCAAATATCGTCTGCAAAAATTGTTCCATAGGTTGGATAAGATAATTATCCTTTGATGAGGCTTTAATAAGGTTTTAGAAGTCTATGCAAGACAATTTCACAATTCCTTTTCCTCATTGGCCTGAGGTTTGCTACCCATGTAGAGTGTCTTGAAAATTTATTTTTTCATCAAGAAGTTTTTTAAGCTATTTTTTTATTAGTGGTTTGATGGATGGATGAAACTTCATGATTTTTGTTAAAAATATTTTCTTTTAAAGGGATAGTATGTTGTATAGTGTGTGCGTTGTAAGTTTTTGGGTCTTGATATAAACACACAAATATATATTGGTATTCCTTTAAAAGTTTAAGGTAATATTTCTTCTTGCTTTCGAATAATGATTTATCAAGGTTGATGTTTCTTGGTTTTTCTAAAGACCCTAAATGAATTGTTTCATAGTTTAGGTCAAAGCTGAATGTTATTGACATTATATGTGTCCTTGAACCTAGCCTTCAATTTAAAGAGTCTCACAAGATTAACCACTCCTCTAGGTATAATATGCAATTTGGATTTTGGTTCATTTTTTTTAGGCTCCCACTCATGTGAGTGAGATTCCTGCACTTCCATCATAGCTCAGAACTCGTCGTTGTCTATGGCTAAGTCTATGAAGTTTTTTTCATTAGTGACAAATTTTAATATTTGTATATCTTCTTCAAATTTTTTGAGGTTAGTGATATTTTCAAGGATAGATGGTTTGTACAATAGAGATATGGAAAATCTAGAGGCTTGATAATCTTCAAAATTTGAAGTCTATAATATTTTATGGCTGAAGAGTCTGCTAATAGATTTTGAGATTGAGGAACAAGGGTAATCCTAAAAGAAATAATTTTTTTTATGAGTCATTGGAATACTAGTTGGTAGTTTCTAAGGTGGGGGCAATGGATACAATTTATTTTTTTCCTAACTATTATCTTAGAATCGTTGAATACCCTAAGGTATTTTATATCCATGTTAATATCTTTCTTAATACCTTCAATAAGAGCCCAATACTTTACCATGTTATTTGCGCATTCAAATTCCAATCAACAAGAAAGAAATCTATGCTTACAATTTTGTTCTATGAACATACACCTAGTCACTACACCCCCTTGATATTTTAATCTCTCAAAGTACAAGGAATAGAGATGAGGGGTGTCAATTGGATTAACTAACTTTTTCATTTGATTTTTCACCTCCATTTTGTCTTGACTTGATATCTCATTTACATCTGTGACTAAATAGGTTATAAGTGCCTGTAAGGGGATCCCATCTTCTTCAATAAACAAATCCAACCTTTAATTTAGAGGCATTTCAGATGCTACAACTATGTAATTAGTGAAATTGATTTCCAGTGAATAATTTCCCAAAATGGGATAACTAGATAATGAAGGCTTGTTTGTTGCTTCTAGATCAGCCATAGTATGTTTGATGCACTTATAGCGATTAATTCTTATTGTACTTGGCTGGTCATTCTATGGTAACCACAAATGGGACCAATCTATAGCGAAGTACCCTTATAATTTCTATGACTAGTCATGACTGAATAAAATACCATAAGCTTAAATTATATCTACTACAATAATGTCTATGACTTGATGAATGTTTGGGTTTGAAGCTATCCTAATGAGAACAACTTTTATCTCTCATATAACTTTGATCTTTGATATATCTAACTAAATGATATGGGTAGAGCACTTGGTTGGTGTGACATGTAGGTTTTTGCACATAAAATATGGCATGCCCTCTGAAGATGCTCCAAAGTCCACTAGGAAATTGTGAACAATTTGATTGAAAATTTCAAATGTTAGAAGAAAGGAAGAGTCAATGGGTTTGAATTTTTACCGACCAAGTTAGTGTTTATAGTTGATTGATGTACCATATTTGCAACAATTTTCTTTTGAAGGATAGATAGATTTTGGGTTGTTTCTCTACTTAAAACCTTTAGAAAGAGTTTTTTATTTTTCTATTGTGGAAGCTTACAGAGATCCATGAATGAGATATTTACCTTAATTTTATTCAAATCCTCCACCACATTATAATCTAAAATTTCCTTCTTTTAACCTACAACTGTAGGTAATGTGGGAATTTTTTACTTGATCACTTTAGAATATCTTATTGGTTTCTTAATGGATTTGGATGAAGGGGTCTACATTTTGGTAATGAGAAATTCGCTTTTATTCTACATGGGAAATGATTCATTGATGATATCCTCAATGCCCATCCCATTTACGTCTGGCATTATATCCCAAGGAAGAATTGTCATTTACTCAATAGTTTTGGAAGATTCTTTCATTAAATCACCTTGGGATTGTTCTATGGCTTGGTGGGCCAAAGAAAAATAATCCAAGGACTTATTAGCTATTGAATTCATAGTTTTTATGCATTGGGGGTAAGCTTTCTCTAAATGATGTTCTTGATGATAATTATAAATGTATTGGAAATTGCTTCTCCTAAATCGATCTTAAGGTTTAAAGGAGGTTATTCTATGGTATTTTTGGGATGACGTTTCTTAAAGAAAGGTCCAAATTTCCTTTGGTTGATGGTACATTCCTTGACACTCCTTTTCATATCAAGTTTAATTTCATTTGAAAGTTTCTTGATCATTCTTTCTAGGTTTTCCATGTCAGCATTGTGTCTATAATTACCCTCGGGACGTTGATTTGCCTCAAATAAGCCCCTTTTAGGACATTGAGTCTCCTTATCTAAGGTGGTATGGGTTTCCTTATAGAATTTCATTTTTAATTATACTGTTTTTACTTCCTCAAAATTTACTGCGAAATATTTCTGAACAATGCTTTTTACAAACATGGAGATGGCAACCGATAAGGCATTAACATATACTTCAATTTGTAGTTCTTGGGTAGGAGTTGTGCCATGTTGTATTTTTAACATAGCTGTGTAGTTTTTTGTTGAAATCCTTCACTTTCTCACTCATTCCCACGGGTGAAGTGAAAATTTTTCCAATAATTCTTTGGTGGTGGTTTCATTTCCAAACTTATCCAAAAAGAATTTTTGAAATTGAGTCCAACTTGTATTTCCCCTCTAGGTAGGTTAAAGTAGAAAGTAGAGGCACAATGTTGGAAAGTGTAAGGGAACAATCAACTTACAACATCCTTGTGTTGTACATTCACAAATATTATGGATTATAATAAACTTCTTTATATGATCTTCTGGAAAACCTAAAATTTTAGGATCAAAATTCATAAGAAACTTTTCTGGATGTTTGGGAAAATAATGGGGTTCTTCTAGGAGTGCCAGAGCATCTCAGACTAGCTAGGGGTAATCAATGTCATCATTGTTTTCCGTGTTGTTTACCTTGGGTTTTTATTTTACATATTTCTATCCACACTTTGATAGCCCACCCTCAGATTTTGAAAAAAGTGGATTATTTGAATCTTGACTCTCAAATTAGGTGGAATCAAGCTTGGCAAGAGTACCAAAAATCAAAGAAAACAATTACTCATTTTCTTGTAATGTTAATTATACCGTCTCTTCAATCTTGTGAACTAGAGTATGTTTAGAGGTTGATATATTGGTCCTCACAATCACTTTTTTCATTGGGGCAATAAAGGTGTTACTGGTAGAGTGCTAATCCACCTAACATATGATCAAGTGATTCATCTAAAAGCATTGACCTATTCATTAGGCATAATGTAAGGGATAAAGTTAGGGTTGTAACTAGAACTCTTCGGACCCCAAGATAGGGAATGATTAGGAATATAGATTTTAGGATTCAAATTTTCTAAATGTGGGCTGATTGTGCAACATGACATTCATCCTTCCTTCTAGTGCTAGTTCTGTTGAGGGTTCAAAATTTCTCAAACTCAATAGTAGGGATCAATATTGTTGATCTATTTTTCTAATAAAGGCCAAATTCAACCTCCTATGGTCTTATTTGAGTACTATCTATGTCTTTGTAGATATGGTACTATATTAGTTCTTTAATATCTTCTAAATTAATTCAAAACAAAAAATTTAATATTCAACACAAATTTCACCTATGAGTGAAATAAGATTCTTTTCAAAAGAAATGAAAAAGAAAAGTAAAAAATAGAATAAATAAATATCATCTCACTGATTCATTCCACAATACATATACATTGATACATTATGAGGAAAACATACTTGAAGCAAATTCATAGATTAAAAACATAGAAATGGCCCATATTTTCAAATAACTCTAAAATGATTTCATTCATTCAAAAAATCGTAAAGAGGCATAGGAGAACATTCACAATATTTCATTGCTTATTTAGAAGTCTAGAAACCACAAAGTTCATGCACTCCTAAAAATTGTTCTCTACGAGATTAAAAAATAATATTACAAACTATAAGCTTGAATATAAGTGCCTAAAGCATCCATCCATAAGGAATTGGGTGTAGCAACCCCTCTCCCAATCCATACCATAACACCAATTAAGCGGAGGAAGTTACTATGCTGACCCAATATCCAATGTGCTAGAATGGAAATGGGGTCTAAAAATTTCGATCTTTTCGACTTACTTAAAATCTTAGTTAGACATCTCCATTGTATTCATCTCAATGAGACAATTTTGGTGATATAAAGTTTCATCCCAATGAAACCCTTGGATCAATATTTATAGCTTTGCAAGGTTTCCCACCACCTCATCCTCCTTCTGCCACGTGGAAACCATGTGGTATTCCAGTCAACTCTTTACTCTCACTTGTCATGGTCCTATAAGCTACCGACCTCTTTCATGAAATGGGTCTCACCACTCTCATGCTATGCATTAGGCCAATGCATATGCATATATATATATATATATATATATATATATATATATATATATATATAGATATATATATATATATATATATATATATATATATATATATATATATATATATATATATATATATATATATATATATATATATCTATATATATATATATATATATATAGAAAGAGAGAGAGAGAGAGAGATATACATACATATATATTTCTGCTTGTTTTCCCCAATTCAACGGGCCAACAACTACCACCAAATTTCTTGTCTCTCGGGTCCAATTACTGGGCTAAGATGTGAATGGAGCCACACCACACCAATGGGATAAAAGGTGGTACCATGAGTATTCCACCATATCCAGACCCTACATCACCTTGTCCACTTTGATCATACCTCTCCTTTAAACCGTCAGGTCTCACCTTTGGGCTTACGTGTACGGTGGGACCACCCTATGCCAATAATGACCTGCTGGCCTTACATACATGCCACTGATTCCACCACATTAAGCCATGCCAAGTCACCCCTGCTTAGTTACTCTCTCGACTCCCCCTCTGCGTGTTTCTTATTTAGGTTATAGGATGGAAGTCATGGGAGACATCATCCTGAGTCCTCCCACTTGATGCTTTAGCATGCACCCGACCCAAATAGAACTTCTCCACAATGGAGAACTTCCATGTATGCCCAACCCATTTCATCCCACATCTCCTCTTAAATGTTCCAAGGCATACCTCTGGGTGATAGGATCCATGATGAGAATTTTCCCCGTCGATTGCTGCACTTATTTTTGTCTATGCGGTCCCATCTTGAGGCTTTTCCAAGTCATGATAGACCTTCTGATTGGGTATTGGTTTCGGTGGCTAATAAAAGGATCCCAACTCACCTCAACTTTATCCACTCCACCAATTCAACCACACTAGTCTATGCCAATTCATCCCTGACATCCCTTCTATGCAACCCTTATAACTTTCGGGTTTCTACCTCCAGGACACATCATTCCTTCATCATTCATATTGTGATAAGGAATAATCAGAACGTTCGATATGTCACTTCCATGATGTGCCTCTTATTAGGCCATGTAATAAGGTATAATCGAATGAGGCTATAAGGTTGAGTCTATGGCTGAATACGTAACAACACCACTCATAGCAAGATTCACCCATAGCCGTCTAAGGAATTTTTGGATGTCACAAGGCCATTGTTGCCCTCATCCACTAGCCGAGAACCTTATAAATCACACTCTTATGCATACATATAATCATGCCAACATTCCACAATACAAAGAACTCCAACACATCTATCAGGAAGGCTCCTTAGCCTACAGGTAAGTCGTGCTCTCTAAAACATTTACACAATAAGATTCATTCCAAAGGTTTCTTAGTTGTGCACCCTTCTTCCTAGGATCTCATTCAGTGCTAGAGACCTCTTGATATCCTTCTTCGTTCAACATTCTCACTCACACTATAGTTCTCCACATTTCGTGTGCTACCGATGCCTACCCACTTATCTGTGCACATGTGATCAAGAGGGATCATGTATCCTCCGATGAATGTCTTCCCCCCCTCCTCTCCAATGGATTAATTGCCTTCATTCTTCCCCAACTTGTACAACAATCATCCCTTGACAACGCAACACATTTTGTTCATAAATTTTGTCCTTTTCTTTGCTTGTTGTTTGGGTTGAAGGACCATTGGACCAATCCCACCCTTTTTAGTTGAATTCAATCCACAAAAAACACATTTAATTGTTTTCAACCAACCAAGACTGATGTTTAAAGAATTGACATTTCCTCAAGAAATCCCCCCTTCCTCAAGCAACGGAATCCGTGTCCATTCTTAGATATTTAAGAGTAATTACAATTATTAACAAAAAGGGGAAATGTTAGCTAGGGGATGTCACAATTCCCTCCTCCTTGAGGTGAACATTGTCCTCAATGTTCAATAACCATTTACAAAAAAACATATTTGATATGGAGCTTTATACGCAAAACTATATACAACATTTACAACCCACATACTCAATCTCTTATCCAACAAATACATGGATACATATACATATACACACATAAATATATATACATACATGTAAATATGGCATACAATCATATCCCATTCCATCCCAACTGACAATTCCCTCCCATTCCTTCTTATAATATGGCACACAATCTCTCATGGGATTCATCATAGAAAAAGTTGCAAAAAAATTGATTATACCTCTTGTCTTTTCCTTTGAATGGTTGCTTAGCCATTCATAGACATATTTTTAACAAATCCTATTTATCAGGCATTCTCAACAACTCCTCGCTGTTGCACCATAGTGGTTACAAATCAATCATTATCAAATCCCATTTATCAGGTGTTCTCAACATCTCCTTGTTGTTACACCACAATGGCTACAAATCAATCATTAACAAGTCCCATTTATCACATGTTCTCAATATCTCCTCATTGTTACCCACAATGGACACAAATTAGTCATTGGAAAATCCCATTTATTAGGTGTTCTCAACAACTCCTCATAGTTACACCATAGTGGCTACAAATCACCACAAATTTTTATGTAGAGCACAGAGAGTATAGTTAATAATGATGAGGTTTTATCAACTGCATTACTCCTAAAGGAATGACAGTACACTCTCCAATAGCTTAGTGGAACTTCCACTTATGTTCTCAACCTAATCCCATTGAGCCACATAATTTGTTATCGGTCCACTAGCCTTGTGTGACTCCACCACTTAGAAGTTATCAACCAACATAGTCTCCAGTGGATTTATCAACCTTACAAGGCACAACTACTACGTAATGATTATCAACAAATAAACCTCTTGGGGTTTCTTAACTGAGCTATCATCTGAGGTTACTCTATGATTATAGTCCAGCACGCCTCATGGGTTTCCGAGATATTCTATAACCATAGCTTCTCTACTCCATCAAACTCTCTTTTGGCATCAACATAACACTTAGTGGAGTACATACCCAACCCTACAATCCAAAATTCTAATTATTAGTTAGTATACATGCTTCCATAACCATTATCATTTCCTTGTCGTATATATGACACAACATGAGCATATACAATCATATTCTTATTTAAAATCATTGGTCATCCACGGCTTCCCTATCATATTGATTCCTCTTTCAACCAAGAATCTCATTGGACAACTTATCATGTCGTCCCATATAGCCATTCACATTTGCATCAATTACATTTATAGAATCATTCTTCCACAAGAATTATTCCCCATGATACCCTGTCAGAACCAATGGCATTTATACATATCAACATAATAATGAACATACATTTGCATATGTAATTAGAGTCAAGATCAACAAAACCTCCTTTTGATCCATTTTCATGGTTTCCATATAACTGCCCATTATACCCATGGCAAAAACCGACCTCTTTGACTGTCACACTTCCATTCAACTAGTCATGGATAACCATATGTCAATTAAAATAATAATTTATAGGAACCCCTGTATTGTTGTCATATCTAGGACCAATGCTCCAATATATACCAATGATGGTCTTTCTCGACCCATTTCCCAAGTTTAGCCTTTCTCATTTTGTTCATGTTATTTATTTATGCATAGGGCCTCCATGGTTAACGTATTAGAGCCCTCTAGCCTTCCTGCCATGCTAACCAATGTTTCTAGGACCCCCAAAACATGAATAATGAAAGGAAAAATCCAAAGGAAGAAGTGAAAATCATAAAAAGAAATGAGTTAATGATAATAGCCGTAAAATTTCAAAAGATAATAATATGGCCATGCAAAATTAAACAATCTAAAGACACCAATCAATGCAACAAACAATTTAATACCACATCAATTAAGCATAAAACAAGTCGATTCTAAAAATTGGCTCAATCCCCATGAGTCAAACAATTTTAATGCTTCCCAAGTAAGGCTCATATTGAGCCCTCTCCATGGTTCCATTTAGTTTCTTTTACTACAAACAGTCACCACAATTGCACTCAACCATTGCGAAATTTTTTCCCGGGTGATTAATCTGTATCTGGGGGTAGTCTCTATGTAGATGGTTCTCCCTGCATTTCCAACATACCAAGGGATTATTCTGAGGTCCAACCTCTTCTTTGGCTTGAGAACATATACCTTCACAAAATATGCTAGTCTTCTACTAGATTTCATCTCTACTAGTGGTGGAATTCTTACCTTCCCAAGGACATTGTCCAGAACTTCCATTCCATTTTCCTCTAGTTTTGAGACTTCATTTTTCCTTCAAATCGGGATTAACATTTGGCCTACGTTTACACTTCTCATAGAAGTGGTTCAACTTCTTAATGGAACCATTCAATGTCTGGGGTTCCAACAATTCAATTCGGTCCCCGAAGGTCATAGGAAACCCATTGATAAATCTTTGGATTTTTTTCTTCTCATATTTGAGATACGACATATATCTTAGTAGTTCTAAGAATTCGGTAGCATACTCATCATCCATAATTTATCCCATCTTGAGTTCATAGAACTCTTTCGATTTGTTGTCATAATATTTTTTTGATAAATATTGACTTCTGAAGAACTTCTCAAATTCATTCCATGTCAATCCTTATTCAACAATCCCTCTGGCATTCTTCAGATCCTCCCAACATATGTATACTTTTCCTTTCAAACTATAGGTGGTGGTCTTGGATTTCATACTTTCATTTGTATCATCGAAGAATTGTTCATTTATGTAATGTAAAGGAGGTTGCCCCCTCAAAGAGGCTGAATTCTAAGGCTTTGATCTATCGTTTCTATCTTTTCTTGAGCTGGTTTCATAACATTTGGTATCAGAGCTTTGGATTCTAGGGTTTCACTGCTCCAAACAGGTCATCGTGGAATTGTCGCTATAAATTTTTTTCTACAACGTTTCAGAAGTTTAAAAAAAAACCCATTTGAGAAGAAATTTCGTTAAATCTCGGGTCCGAATTTCAGAGATTTTCGCGCTATATTTGCGGAGATATGATTTGAGGAAGTTGGTCTTTTTGCAGACTTTTGAATTACATTCCAAATAGGTGACCTGGGGAAAATAGTCATAACTTTCTCTCTGAGCATTGGATTGAAATTTCGTAAGAAGGTACAGAAAGAGGATGGGCTGTAGTTTCCTATATATCTTTTTCAGAGCCAAAGGTCGAAAAATTGACATGTGTCACTTCATACAAGTTCGCTCTTTTGGAAAGGTCTATAATCAGGTCATCTTGGGAGATTGTGCATAACTCTTTTTTGGAGAACCCAATTTGGATCAGACTGGTGGCATTGGAAAGAGGACACAGAGGGCTACTACAGGTAGCAATTTCAGAACTTAAATACCCGCAAGTACAGAGTTACGGTCATTTCAAGATCAAGGTCCTAAAATCAAGAAAAAGCAAGATGAGGAAGTTTGATGGTAAGGATCCGGTAAATTGGATACTTCAGATGGAGCAATATTTTGATCTACATGGTGTACCATTGTTACAAAAGGTATGTATTGCATCTTCATATTTAGAATCGGATCAATTTTTATGTATAAAGGGCTTTGTTCTCATAAACAACTTGTTACGTGGTCAATTCTCACGGAGGAAATGATAGCACATTATGAGGATACAAAGAGCAACACCTTCTTTAGAGAAAAACCACAACAATTGGAAAGAGTAAAAGGGCTTTGTGACATATTTGAAAGTAAAATTATGGCAACAAGGAAGTCTACCCCTCACAACTTTAAAGATGGACGTGTTGTTTCTCCTAGCCTTCCACAACCTACAAGGGTTACACCACAACAATTGGAAGAAAAAGAGAAAAAGGGCTTTGTTACAATTGTGATAGGAAATGCACTAAAGGTCATAAGTGTGCTGAGAAGAAATTATTTTACATAGAGTATGAAGAGGAGGAAGAAAAGGATCAAGAAACATCAAAAGAAGAGGATATATGCCAAGACCCGACCCCAGAGAAAGAAGAAATGAATCAGAACATATCTTGTAAACTATTGGCAAGAGTGACCACTCCTCAAACTCTCAAGATAGAAGGACATATCAAGAATAAAAAGGTGCAAGAAGTGAAAGATCACATCAAGAAAGAAGAAATGAATCCAACCATATCTTGTAATTCACTGGTCGGAATTACCACTCCTCAAACTATCAAGATAGAAGGACATATCAAGAAGAAAAATGTTCAAGAAGTGAAAGATCACATCAAGCGTCAAGAAATGAATCTGACCATATCTTGTAAAGGATTGGAAGAAATTACCACTCCTAAAACTCTAAAGATAGAAGGACATATCGAGAAGAAAAAGGTTCAAGCAGTGAAAGATCACATCGAGCATCAACAACATGTTCTCCAACTTTTAAAGGATAACGCCACGTCGGTGCAAAATCAAATGAAACAACAGGTAGATCAACATCACAGTGAAAAATGTTTTGATGTAGGCGATTGGGTATTTTTACTGCTACATCTAAAGCAAGCTATTTATGAGAAGGAAATGTCGACAATACTACATGCACTTTAAAAATGGCGACCTTACCAAATGGGAAGACTCTTCAAGGATGAGGAGGTGGAAGCATTGTTTTGTGCTATTTCTATTATCCAACCAGATTGGATAAACGGAGCAAGGGATGAATGGAAGAAGGACAAAGAAGTATGGCCACTTATTCAAAAGTTGCAAAAGATCCCAATTCAAACAATATTGCCAGATATTGAAAAGGAAGGAAAAATCATATTGGAACTTGGAGCAGTCACAGAAACAAGAACCCGACAGCTACGAAATCGATCAATTTCAGAGTATCTCATCAAGTGGAAGAACTTACCCGCTGAAGATTCAACATGGGAGGACAAGAATTTTATACAGAAGCATCAAGAACTACTCAAGCGTTGAGGACAACGCTTTTTGAAGGAGAGGGGCATGTTAGGCCCCTATACTACTAGTGTAACCCCTTATTGTTATTAGTAAAACCCACTTATTATATTGATGTACCCATGTAGTGCCCATATTGTTACTAATGTGCCCCATAGAAGCCCACTATTGTTATTATTGTGCCCTTACATTATTATTGTTATGTCGGCTCTGATTATGTTATGACCCCTTAGACTCCTATATATACAAAGGAGGTCTTTTCATTTGTATCATCGAAGAATTGTTCATTTATGTAATGTAAAGGAGGTTGCCCCCTCGAAGAGGCTGAATTCTAAGGCGTTGATCTATCTTTTCTATCTTTTCTTGAGCTGGTTTCATAACAATAAGCCTCCAAATGCATGCACAACACTGCCTCCATGCGGTTGTGACCCAATTTGCCTAGTTCAGAGGGTGCAATCTCAAGATCCAAGTCACAATTCCAGGCTAGCCTCTAGACCACTACCCAGAACTGCCTAAGACTTTCCAAAAGAATTATTGATAGGATGATAAAGCTAAACATTCAATCTTGAATAAAAAACTTGACCTAGACTGCCTAGAACACACTAGACATTTCGTCAAACACATGGAAAACATGTAAGCTACAAGTCATGAATGCATATGTGATCATATTAGTCTGAGATTCATTTGATATTAACCAAGAAGGCTCTATGCCATCTCCACATAGCTGCAACAACACTGATTAGTCCATATATTCATCAACCATTCAATAGCTAAACAATTCATGACAAGACCCATAGATAATACGCATCATGTAACCAACATATAACAGAAAATAACCAATATTGCCAACATAATCACTACAAATGCTCATATATCATAATAGGAAAATTCTCATATTAGCATATGAAAATGTCAACAAAGTCAAGGACTTCCATGTACCACCCAACCATAGATTTGATTGAACCAAATCTCTCTTTCAGCTAATCACCCCCGTGCCATATTCCAAGCTTGAAAATGTGATCTCATGGAATAAAACAAGATAAAACAACCAAGGTTTCCAGAGGAAAAACCACCTCAACCCTCAATCACAGCGATTCCACCTTTACGTTCAGACATCACTAACAACAACCAAATTGGTCTCTACCCAAGCTGTTAAGGGCTTTGGGAACTAGTAACTCAACCAAAAACCTTCTAGGGCTCTAAAGCGTTTGTCCAACCCAACTCTAGGGATTAGTAACTCAACCCACCAAAGGCAGCTGAGTGTTTGTCCCAACCTAGGCTCTAGGACTAGTAACTCAACCCAAGTTGTTCCAGGGATTCCAGATCATTTTCTCCAACCCACATCCATAAGGAATTATGAGCACCAATTAGAAAGTAATCAAGTGGAAAAACCCACAACACCATGGCTATCTAGGAAATGGAAAGGCAAGGCTAAAACCACTGTCAATCTAGGAAAATATCCATGCCAATGACAACACAACCAAAAAATCACATGCATGTACCATGCATCCATAAATCAGCAAGGAAATCACACATGCAACCTGTTACTTGCAAAGCAATCAAACTGTAGTTGTTGATCCACCTGTTCCCTTGTGATTTCCTACTTTCCTTTTCCTTCTTTCTCCAAATATAATGTATGCCAAAGTGCTCCAAGAATGCTCCAAGAATACTCTAAGTGTGCAAGAGTATGAGAGAATGAGAGAATGGAAGATAGCTTAACCCAAAAATTGTCAAAAGGCTAGCAACTGATCCTTAGAATATTTTTTATCATTGAGGCCTCTATTTTCTTCATTTTCCCTTCAATTTCCCTCTCACAAAAATGTGTGACTCTTTATCCTCCTTTTCTCTTATATTCCTTTATTTCATAAGTAAAATTCCAATTAATTCCAATTTTCCTTTTCTAATGCCTTTTCCAATTTCCAACATTTAACTTGTAATGCGTGTCCCATGACCTTGATATTATTTTATTTACATATAAAATACCCTAGGGGTTGTTACAAACCCCTCCCTTTTGGGGGAACATCATCCTTGATGTTCTATGACACCTATGACCAACAACCACTGAAAACAAAACATAATGCCCATGGAGCTTTATAACATAGCTCAATGTAGCATTTACAATGGACAACTACTGCAAACCATGACCAACATGGCAAACATGAAAACTATACCGCTTATTGGAGATTTATAACATAGCTCATTGCAGTATCTGCAACAACATCCATATATAAATTACTAACATGAATCAAACATATATACCATAATACATTTTCTCAACCACCGAATAGAGAAGGATATTGTTAATAGTGTTGGATGTCACCAACATACAGGGGGTCTCTTTGATGTGAAGTCCCAGTTAGACCTCACACCATTTGGAGTAGGAGCCCCATCCAGAGTATCGACCTGACCACCATAACACTGTTAGGTCCCTATACTATTAGTGTAACCCCTTATTGTTATTAGTACAACCCCCTTATTATATTTTTCTGCCCATGTAGTCCCCATATTGTTATTATTGTGCCCCATAGAAACCCACTATTGTTATTGTTGTGCCCTTACATTATCATTGTTATGTCGGCTCTGATTATATTATGACCCCTTAGACTCCTATATCTAGAAATGAGGTCTTGTCATTTGTATCATCCAAGACTTGTTCATTTGTGTAATGTAAAGGAGGTTTCCCCCTCGAAGAGGCTGGTTTCTAAGGCATTGATCTATTATTTATATCTTTTTGTGAGCTGGTTTCATAACATTTGGTATCAGAACTTTGGATTCTAGGGTTTCGCTAATCCAAACAGGTCATCATGGAATTTTCGCTATAACTTTTTTTTCAATGATGTTTCAGAGGCTAACAAAAAAATCCATTTGAGATGAAATCACTCTAAACCTTGGGTCCAAATTTCAGATCTTGCCTCTCTATATTTTCAGAGATATGATTTGAGGAAGTTAGCCTTTTTGCAAGCTCCAGAGTTTCATCTAAAACAAGTCATTGTGGAAGTTTCACTACAACTTGTTTGCTATGAAGTTTCAGAAGATTGAAAAAAAACCCATTTGAGAAGAAAGCAGTTTGAACCTTAGGTCCAAAGTTTAGATCTTGTCTCGCTATATTTTCGCATATATGATCTGAGGAAGTTAGAGTTTTTGCAGACTCCCGAATTACATCCTAAATAGGTCACCTTGGGAAAATCGTCATAATGTTCTCTCTGAGCATCAGATTGAAATTTCGTAAGAAGTTGCAAAAAGAGGACAAGTTGTATTATGTTTGGGTATAATTTTCAGAACCTAAAATTGAAACAATGACACGTGTCATGTCGTGCAAGTTCACTCTACTGAACTAGTCTATAATTAGGTCATCGCGGGAGATTGGGAATAGATCTTTCTTCAGGAATCCAATTGCTCTCATACTTGCGGAGTTAGAAATAGGACTCAGAGGGATATTACAGTCCAAAATTTTAGAACTTAAAGATATCAAGTACAGAGTTACAGTTGTTTCAAGATCGAGCTTCTAAAATCAAGAAAAAGCAAGATGAGGAAGTTTGATGGCAAGGATCCGGTAATTGGATACTACAAATAGAGAAATATTTTGATCTACATGGTGTACCACTGTTACAAAATGTACGTATTGCATCTAATTATTTATCACCAAATCAATTTTTATGGTATAAAGGGCTTTGTTCTCGTAAACCACTTGTCATGTGGTCAATTTTCACAGAGGAAATGATAGCACATTATGAGGATACAAAGAAAAACACCTTCTTTAGCCAATTGATAAATCTCATACAAAAATTTTCAATGGCAGAGAACATTGAGGACTTTCAAAAATTGAATATAAGGGAAAATGTTATTCCAGAGAAGTAGAGGATTGATGTCTTCATAGGGACTTTAAAGGATAACATTCAACATGAGGTTCGTCTTTGGGAACCTGATTCATTAGAGAAGGCATTCAGGTTGGCAAGCAAAGTGGAAAGAAAAATTATGGCAACAAGGAATTCTACCCCTCACAACTGTAAATATGGAAGTGTTGTTTCTCCTAGCCTTCCACAACCTACAAGGTTGACATCACAACAATTGGAAGAAAAAAGAGAAAAAGGACTTTGTTACAATTGTGATAACAAATACATTAAAGGTCAAAAGTGTGCTGAGAAGAAATTATTTTACATTGATTGTGAATAGGAGGAAGAAAAGGATCAAGAAACATCAAAAGAAGAGGATATACACCAGGAACCAACCCTGGAGAAAGAAGAAATGAATCCGACCATATCTTGGAAAGCATTGGCAATAATTACCACTCCTCAAACTTTCAATATAGAAGGACATATCAAGAAGAAAAAGGTTCAAGAAGTGAAATATCACATCGAGAAAGAAGAAACGAATCCGACCATATCTTGTAATGCATTGGTCAGAATCACCACTCCTCAAACTATCAAGATCAAAGGACATATCAAGAAGAAAAATGTTCAAGAAGTGAAAGATCACATCGAGCATCAAGATATGAATCCGACCATATCTTGTAATGCATTGGAAGAAATTACCACTCCTCAAACTCTCAATATAGAAGGACATATGAATAAGAAAAAGATTCAAGTAGTGAAAGATCACATCAAGCATCAACAACAAGTTCTCCAACTTTTAAAGGATAATGCCACTTTGGTGCAGAATCGAATGAAACAACAGGCAGATTAACATCACAGTGAAAGAAGTTTTGATGTAGGCGACTGGGTAATTTTATGGCTACATCTCAAGTAAGCTATTTATGAGAAGGAAATGTTGGAAATACTACATGCAATTAATAAATGGTGACCTTAGCTAATGGGAAGACACTTCAAGGTAAAAATGGATCATGATAGTCTTAAATACTTTTTAGAACAAAGATTATATTTAGAAGAACAGAAAAAATGGGTCACAAATATGTTGGGTTATGACTTTGAAATCATCTACAAAAAAGGGAAGAAAAATGTTGTTGCGGATGCACTCTCAAGAAAGGATGAGGATGTGGAAGCATTGTTTTGTGCTATTTCTATTATCCAACCAGATTAGATAAACGAAGCAAGGGATGAATGGAAGAAGGATGAAGAAGGACGAAGAAGTGTGGCCACTCATTCAAAAGTTGCAGAAGATCCCAGCTCAAACAATATTGCCAGAACTTGACGAGGAAGGAAAAATCATATTGGAACTTGGAGCAATCACAGAAACAAGAAATCGACAGCTATGAAATTGATCAATTTTAGAGTATCTCATCAAGTGGAAGAACTTACCCACTAAAGATTCCACATGGGAGGATGAGAATTTTATATAGAATCATCCAAAACTACTCAAGCGTTGAGGACAACACTTTTTGAAGGAGAGGGGCATGTTAGGTCCCTATACTATTAGTGTAACCCCTTATTGTTTTTTTGTTTTTGCGATAGTAACGGTTAGTTTTATTTGGGCGGCAAACAAGCTACCGCGTGCTTTTACAGTTCTGCTGAGTCAAAGACAGAGATCTGGGGAGTTCTTAATGGAGTTGGGATTGTTCGCCTCTAATTCGGAGATTTGCCAGTCCATCCGATGTTCGGAGTCAGAGAAAAGAGCTTCGTCGACTTTGACATGAGATCTCTTAGTGTTGGCTGTTGGAGTAGGAGGAACAACGCACAGTGCCAGAGGATTTCCTACGGAGCCTGATCTTGCTGTGCCAAAGAGCATCAATGCTGTTGATCTTCCTACGGATCTTGATCTTGCTGTGCCAAAGAGCATCAATGGCGTAGGAACCTGATTGACCACGCTTTGGAGAGATTGCTTCTTCAGCGGGAAGCTCCATCGCAAGTTTTTGCGAAGTACAGTGGATGCTGCTTTCCGGAAGTGAGAGGTTCTGTTTATGCTGAACCCAGCCTTCAGGATTGAGAATGGAGTGAGTATCAAAGCTGAAACTGAGTTGCGCCCTTGAGGGTCCTTTGAGGGCTCTTGGAAAGCAGGAACTCAACAGTAAACAGAGGTCGATAACACGGTAGCTGATATCAGGCTTGAAGTCATCGGTTTGCTTAGTTTGATTTGAGAAGAGGTCCCGAAGAACAGGAATGAGGGAGGAATAGGCAGCCCTTAGATCAAGAAGGAACGGAGGGTCGATCAGCAGGTGTATTAAGGGATGAAACAAGAAGATTCAATTAAATTGACCACCAGGGATCTCCGAGAACAGAGGGAGCCCAGATTGGCCTCCATATCAGCTTGAGAATTGAGGTTCCTTAAGATATGATAGAAGGAGATTTTATTGAATTTGGGCAGTAATAGCCTGATTTTTCTGATAATGGTGGCTAAATGAACATGATGGGAGGTCTTAGGGTGTAGCATTGCCTGGATGATAATTCTTGAATCTCCAAAGACAGAGAGAGAAAGGATATTTCTGTTAATCGCCAGAGTCAGCCCCTGCCACAATGCAAGAGCCTCCGCTCTGTTGTTGGTTTCGATTCCCAGACCCCAATGGAATCTCAGTTCCGGAGAGCCTCCAGGTCTCAATAGAACTCCACCACTGCCAGCAACCCCAGGGTTTCCTTTAGAGGCCCCGTCGAAAAATAAACAATGGTCATCCAGGGCCGATCTCCACTTAATGAACTCTAGTTCTTCCAGCCTAATCTCCCAGTTGGCATGGACGGAAACAGGAGGAACGAGCCTTTCCTTCAGATTTGGGACCAGAGCTTTGAACCATTGCTCCTCCTCTTTGACCAGACTCATTTCGTTCCTTGAGGAAGTATTGGCTTCCAAAGCCTCGCCCAACAAAGCTTTTATTTTTGAGATAACTCTTATTGCAGTGCAACTTTCTTCTCGAAAAATTCTGTTATTCCTTTCCAACCACAGTTTCCAGCAAATGAATTTAGGGATCCACATCCAACTGGTTTTAAGAAGACTTTTATTTTTAAGGCAGAAGGGAGATAAGCTGGCCCAAGTTCTGAACAGGGCAGGGATGTTATCTGGAAAATCAAGGTTAGTTGGATCTAACAGCAGAACTCCCCTCCAGACTTCTTGAGCATAGGGGCAAAGCAGCAACAGGTGACTGATAGTTTCTTCATCAGACCAGCAAAGTGGACATCTGGAAGGTCCTTCCATCCCTCGTCTTCGCAAATTATCTCTGGTAAGGATGCTTTGGTGTGCAACGGTCCAACAGAAGAAGTCGATTTTGGGAAGAGCTGGGAAGTCCCATATAAATTTCCATTGGGCTGGATTGGGAGGAGCATATGGGACAGCCATAGTTCTTTTATAACCTTCGGAAACAGTGTAATGGCCAGAGATGGATCCCCAGCCTCTTTTGTCTTTAGCAGTGGCTTTTGAAGGAGATTTACCTTGGAGCAGATCTAATAGTAATGAAGCTTCCCCCTGCAGCATAATGGGGACCTCCCCCAGGTTCCAACCATCCCAGGTTCTATCAGGAGCTTCTTTCCATTTCGAGATATCCCACAATGTGTGCAGATTGCAAGACTGAAGCCAATCTTTGATGTTTGCAAGACCTTCCACATGGTTCATTGGTTGGTCACCCAAGATCGAATCATCCCAGATTTTGATTTTCCTTCCATTACCAGGGATCCAATAAAGGTAATGGCTGAATTGCTCCCTAGCAGCATTACAAAGATTGAAGATCGGAGATCCTTTCTGAATTCTTGGAGGCTTATCCAGGCATCTCAAGCGCTGCCCTTGGAAGTATTTCTTCCAAATGACTCTTTTACTCCAGCTAGTATTTCCAGAGACTAAATTCCACAGAATCTTGGATCCCAAAGCAAGATTTTGGGCAGCCAAGTTACGCAGATGGAGGCCTCCTTCCAGAAATGGTCTCTTGAGAGTTTCCCAGTTCACTAAATGGATCCTTCTATCATTGTTATTCCCACCTTCCCACAGAAATCTTCTCAACAGGCTGTCCAATTTGCTGAGAAAGGTTTTGGGGGCAAGGAGAATAGAGTTTTGGTATAGGGGCATACTTATTAGGACCGATTTCATTAGGGTGACTTTCCCTGCATTATTCAGCCAAGAGGCACCCCAAGCTTGGATTCTATTCTTTATCTTATCGAGCAGAGGCAGCCAGTGGACAACTTTAGGCTTAGATTTGAAGATTGGGATCCCAAGGTATTTAAATGACTCCCAGTTTCGAATTCCATCCATTTCTAAAAGTCTTGCAATATCAGACAACTCTTTGATCGAAAAGTTCCAGCCATAGATAGAGCATAATTGATTTTGCTGCCTGAGATCAACCTGTAAATGTCCAGCTCCCTCTTGAAATGTCTGGCAGAGATTATGCTGGCTCCTCCGAGCAGCAAGGTGTCGTCGGCGAACTGGGCATGATTAATGTCTTTCACCTTGTGAGTAGTTCTGAGGCCTGGCAGAGTTTGATTTTGCTGGTTATGATCTAGTTGGAAACTAAGCACCGAGGCCTGGATAGCATATAGAAGTGGAGACAAAGGACATCCTTGTCGTAGGCCCCTAGAATCTTAGAAGAAGTCAGTAGAACGGCCATTGACCAAAGGCGCGATCCATGGTGAGGCAATACAGGCTTTCACCCAGTTTATGAAGTCTGTTGAGAAGCCTAGCTTCTTCATCACAGCGAACAAAAATTCATGTCTCACCCTATCAAATGCGTTAGCCAGATCGAGCTTAATCACCATACCTTTCTCGTTTCTTTGGCAACTAGAGTGAACTGCTTCTTGGACCAGCACAATGTTGTCCAATATCTTTCTTCCTTTTATGAATCCGCCTTGATTTTCAGGGATGATGTCTGGCAAAATGTTTTTAAGCCTGTTGGCTATTATTTTGGAGACCAACTTATAACTGGAATTGCACAAAGATATTGGCCTAAATCTGCTGAAGTCTGAGGCGCCTTTCTCTTTTGGGATCAAGGCGAGAAAGGCTGAGTTGATGCCACCGCCCAGCTTTACACAATTCTGGGATTTTCTGACCATTCTCAATAGGTCTTTTTTAATTGTTGACCAGCAAGTCAAAAGAAACCTGACAGAGAACCCATCTGGGCCTGGGGCTTTATCAGGCTCCATGCTGTTCAGAACATCCTTTAGTTCTTCCATACTAATCGGAGCTGTCAGCATGGCATTGTCCGAATCCTGGACGCATTTGGGAATTAAATCGATCGGATAGGAATGGGAGTCAATAGCTGGTTCTTCAGGAGCCGAATAAAGATCTTGATAGAAGGAATATGCAGCTCTCTTAATGCCTTCGAAATCCTTAATCACAGAATTTTGGTAATGAATCTCTGAGACTGATTTGAAATTCTTTCGGGCTTCGGCTTGCTTATGAAAGAAGCTGGTGTTCTTATCTCCGGACTGCAGCCAAAGATTCCTAGACTTCTGGCGCCAAAATTCTTCCTCCTCCCTGCTAGATCTATGAACCTCTTTTTGAAGCTCGACTTCTTTTAGGAGCAGGCTTTGAGAAACAGGACTATGCTCCATATCTAACTGATGAGCAGCGAGCCTGTTTAGAGTTTCTTTTCTTTTGGCTGTGGGGGATTGCAGTCTTTTAGCCCAATCTTTAAGGTTTCTTTTTAGAACCCTGATTTTCTCTTCCCACACAAAGAATGGAGAACCATGGACGGGCCTATTCCAAGATTCAGAGACCACCTCTTGAAAGCCTTCTTGCTGGATCCAAAGAGGGCTGAACCGAAATGGAATGGGGCCTAGATTGCTATCCAGGGAAAGCTCGAGAAGAATGGGCTTATGATCAGAGGTGAGATTTGGAAGAATTTTAGAGGTTGCCATAAGACCGCAAGTTAGGAAAGAAGAGTGGACAAGGAATCTATCCAAACGGGCAGCAATGTGGTTGGGGGCTATTCTTTTGTTGGACCAGGTGAATTTACCTGAAGAAGGTTTAATGTCCTCCAGGTCCCAGCCCAGCATTATATCTTCAACCCATTCTCTGGCAGGATCCCTGACGATGGAGCCTCCCTTTTTCTCATCAAGAGCAAGGGTGACATTCAGGTCACCTGCAATGATGATATTCCCGGGATTTTGCTCTAAAAGAAATGAATGAAGCGAGTTCCAACAGATTTTTTTCTCGCTTGGCAATACAGGAGCATAAACATTAAACATACTTACTTGCTGACCAGAATCCTTGTGGAGAAGCTGAATGAAGAGCCAGTGGGGGCTGCTTTTTTCTTGAATAAAGTCATATATGGCGTTGTTCCAGAAGGTGGCTATTCCACCAGAGGCGCCTCTTGCACTAACCGCTCTTCCATGGCCTTTTTTCCAAAAAACTTTACTGGATTGGAGGAGAGGAAGATCCTCCAACTTTGTCTCCTGGATGAGGAGGATTTCAGGCGAGTATATTCTCACTATATCTTTCAGGGCTTCCTCTTTCGACCTGCTACCTAAACCTCTGCAGTTCCAGGAGACGTATTTCATTATTTACTATTTTGGGGAGATGAGGCTCCTATTGGAGCCTTGTTACTCTTGCGCCCAGATCTGGTATTCATCATTGCTTTGAGAGTTTTTTGGGAACCTTGGAGGACATCTATGTAAGTTTTTTCCTCTCTTTGTTTCTTCTTGGATTTCCGCCCTCTAGTCGTCTTGATTTGGGTGACTAGCGAGTTGTCAGTTTCAAAATCTCTCTCTTCTGATTCTCCCTCAGAGTCTGAGGCTAGACTAATGTGTTCTTCATTGTCTTCATTTCCCCTCTGACAATCCTCAGGTGGAGGGACTGTTGGTTCAACTTCATTTACTTTCCCTTGTTTCTCCTTATTTTCTGTTTCCTCTTGGGTTTCCTTGTCATCCACCTTTTCTCCAGAGGAGGATCCATCTTTAGAAGCAGCAACGGCTTTTGGGTTAAAATGAGGCTTCCCCATTGGGACGAAGTTGTTCTGTCCCGGAGGCTTTGGAACAACCTTTCCCTTTCTGATTTCTTTCCATCCTTCTTCTTCAACCGTGTTCCCTGTTGGAGCTTTTGGGCAGTTTCTCTGGAAGTGTCCGTGTTCATGACAGGTTCGGCATTTGAAAGGCAACTGCTCGTAGTCCAGCTTCTGGTAGTGCTGCCATTCTCCAACTTTGAGTTTGATCGCTTCTGGTAGCCCGGCTTCCAAATCGACTTCCACGCAGATTCTAGCACATGTATATTGGCCCTTGTGATCAGCTTTGTCAATGAATCGACCCAGCCCATTACCAATCTTCTGCAGAGATTGATAGCTCCAACAGTGTAACGGGAGGTTAGGTAAGCGAACCCAGACCGGCGCCTCCTTGGGGACATCGACGGATGGGTCAAAGTCAGGACTCCATTTGTTGAGATACAGTCCCTGATTTCCCATAAAATACGGCCCGTTTCTGAACACCAGGTCGCGATCTTCTTTGGTGGTAAATTCAAAAATGAAATAGCCTCGTCCTACAGCATAACAAATCACATTATTTTTCAGCTGAGGTCTCTAGTTTCGCTGAATCCAATCGTCCGTGGTTTTGGTGGACGGCCAACGGCCCATAAACTGCCCTACCAGGCCTCTGTCAGACAGCGCAAGAGCAATTTTAATCGGTTGTTCCTCTGGAAGTGCTATCTCTGGTATTTCCTCAAGCTTTTTTATGAATTTCGGCACCTCAGAGTTCTGTTGCTTCTTCCCTTTCTGCGTTAACAGTCTTCGAAATGCATCTTCAGAGGATAATGGAGGGGTGGGAGCGGACTCCCCACCCCCAGGTCCGCTCATGGCTGCGTCCAAGAACTGTGGCGGCGGCAAACCTAATCTCGGCTCCGCGGTTCAGAGCAGAGCGCGCGTTCCTGCAATATTGCTAGGTTACCTCTGCTAGTGTAACCCCTTATTGTTATTAGTACAACCCCCTTATTATATTGTTGTGCCCATGTAGTCCCCATATTGTTATTATTGTGCCCCATAGAAACCCACTATTGTTATTGTTTTGCCCTTACATTATTATTGTTATGTCGGCTCTGATTATTATGACCCCTTAGACTCCTATATATAGAAAGGAGGTCTTGTCATTTGTATCATCCAAGAATTGATCATTTGTGTAATGTAAAGGAGGTTGCCCCCTTGAAGAGACTGGTTTATAAGGCGTTGATCTATCTTTTCTATCTTTTTGTGAGATGGTTTCATAACAAACACAAAGTTTCGTCTAGGTTTCAACACATTACATAAGAGATTATATACATAAGCCTTGAATACACAAGTAAGTTGACATTGTGAAACACCAATTACAATGTGTAAAAGGAATCCTTCACAAGCAGGAGACAAAAGAGAGTCTCTAGTAGGAAGTAATAGTAATAACCTAAGAGAGACACACGAGAGCATAAAATTATTCGTTAGCATAATAATTCACATAACGATTATAAAGCGAAAACAACACACATTCAACAAGATAAGTACAAAATCCACCAAAATAGTTCAATTTCTCTAGTACATATGAACACAACAGATACTGTAAACATCCCAAGAATAATTCTAAAAAAACTGTGAGACATGCATGAAAATGTGTTGGCTCGTTGAATTTCAATTAGGTGAAATATCCAAGTACATAGTTACAATGATGAGACACTAGTTCCAGAAGTGGAACATTATTTTCGAATTAGTCAACGGAGATTCCACAGTAAGAACATTTTTCTGCCAACGTTTCAAATCCCAACCGGGATCCATCATCAGGACAACTTGAATGCTTGATAGAAGAAGAGCAGATTTTTAGGGTTTAAATAGAAATGAGGAGAGAAAAGAGGGGAAGGTCGGCTCTCAATTTTTTTTTATTTTTATTTTTTGAGAAGTCGGCTGCCTCTTGATTTAATTAATTCATTTAATTAATTAATATATATATATATATATATATATATATATATATTTATCTATTTATTATTATTTTTTTAATTGAATTTTATTATTATTATTAATATAATCATTAGTAATAGTAATATTAATTAATATAAATTATTATTAAGATTAATTGAAAGGTTATAATAATTTTAATAGGATAATTAGTAGTTAGAAATATTAATTGCAATGATCAAAATTAATGATTATTATTACTTTAATTATTATTATTAATATAATAATTAATACTTAGTAATATAATATCAAATCAATAATATATATTATTTATTAAAATTAATTGAAATGATTAAAATTATTATACAATAATTAATTATATTAATTATTATTAATATAATAATTAATATAATAATTAATATAATAACTGATATAGTAATTAATATAATAATTGGTAATTAGTAATACTTGTAATATCAAATCAATAATATATATTCTTGCTTCCCCAAAGAATAAATTTCTCTCCTATTCCAAGTAGAGAAGTCAAGACTAGCACTCCAAAGCTTAAGCCTCCAACAACCCTTTGCTTGAGTTACAAGGTTGCTTTTATAATAAGGGGAGTGACCTTTCATAACGCAATTGACTCTTGAATTACCCTCATGACTCTTGGACTTCTAATGTGTCCTTTGGACTTCTAAACAAATCTTGAACTTCTAATGACTTTTGGACTTCTCCTAAAGACATTTTCTCCATATATGATTAAGTGACTTCTCATATTCAACATATGACAGTTGGACTTCCACACATTACATTTTGTCCTTTTCTTGAGAATACATCATTACATTCCACATGATGATGTGGCATGACACATCGACACATATTAAGCATTATGATGACACTTGTTCAAATTACAACTTGAAAATGATGACATGAACATTAGTAATACTTGTAATATCAAATCAATAATATATATTCTTGCTTCCCCAAAGAATAATTTACTTGAGAATGATGACATGAACATTAGTAATACTTGTAATATCAAATCAATAATATGATTAAGTGACTTCTCATATTCAACATATGACAGTTGGACTTCCACACATTACATTTTGTCCTTTTCTTGAGAATACATCATTACATTCCACATGATGATGTGGCATGACACATCGACACATATTAAGCATTATGATGACACTTGTTCAAATTACAACTTGAAAATGATGACATGAACATTAGTAATACTTGTAATATCAAATCAATAATATATATTCTTGCTTCCCCAAAGAATAATTTACTTGAGAATGATGACATGAACATTAGTAATACTTGTAATATCAAATCAATAATATATATTCTTGCTTCCCCAAAGAATAATTTTCTCTCCTATTCCAAGTAGAGAAGTCAAGACTAGCTCTCCAAAGCTTAAGCCTCCAACAACCCTTTGCTTGAGTTACAAGGTTGCTTTTATAATAAGGAGAGTGACCTTTCATAACGAAATTGACTCTTGAATTACCCTCATGACTCTTGGACTTCTAATGTGTCCTTTGGACTTCTAAACAAATCTTGAACTTCTAATGACTTTTGGACTTCTCCTAAAGACATTTTCTCCATATATGATTACGTGACTTCTCATATTCAACATATGACAGTTGGACTTCCACACATTACATTTTGTCCTTTTCTTGAGAATACATCATTACATTCCACATGATGATGTGGCATGACACATCGACACATATTAAGCATTATGATGACACTTGTTCAAATTACAACTTGAAAATGATGACATGGACTTCATGATGAGGTGGCAATGCCAAGCTATCTTCCTTGCTGCTTCATCTTCCATTTTTTGTGATAGATCTAATCTATGCTTCATATTCATGAAGGATCCAATTTGTTCTTCTCCTTCACCCTCCAAAGGGTCTTTGATTCATATTAGAATCTCCCGAGTATTTGAGTGTGCCATGCACTTCTTAAGAGACAAAGGATCATTCATTGATCTGAAGTGCACTTCATTGTTTCAAAGTGTGTTCAAAGGACCCTTGTTGTTTTGAAGTGCACTTTTTCATTGAGTGTTTGAAGTGCACTTCGTTGTTTTGAAGTGTGATTCATTGTTTCGAAGTGTGCTTCATTTTTTTGAAGTTCACTTTAGCTTGGGAGGGCTAAATTCTCTCCAACAACAGTTACTTGTTCATCTGGAATGTGTTTTTCACTGAGGGAGGAAGCACAAGGCTAGATAACTTATCCTTAGGAAGTACTAATTCACTATGAGAGGGAGGAGACCTTAGAAAATACTTAGTGCATGAGTATGGGAGGAAAGATACATCAATGAGGCTTATGAATAAGTTGCGCTCATCACCTAGTAAAAGGGTTAATTCCCTTAGAATTTGAACAGGGCTGAAGGACCAATAAGAGCTCTGAAAATGGTTGTGTGGGACCAACAAATTAGGAGAAACAAATGCATCCTAACATGACCAAACATGGATCACACACAAAAAATCCATCAATATAAGACAACACAATGCATAGGAATCATGAACATTAGTCACACTTTGTAATGACAACCAAGCGACACCTATTTCTAAGTGTGACAATTGAAATGACACATTACAACACTTAGAACATAAGTTACAAGAGGAGTGACGACTGAGGCCAAAAGGTGCACTTAGCTGTAAGAATGTCTCTAACACATATTCCAATCATATGTATGAGCTTTTAATGCATAAGGGTGTACCATAACTAACTTTGGTGATATGAAAAGGTGTGACACATGCAGGAGTGAAAACAACAAAAGTGACACCTGCTACAACAGGAAAACATGAAGACAAAACTTTCAAAATGCGAGTGAAGTTGAAAGCCACACATTCTGGAGGGAATATAACATGAAAACGACACTTATTAAAGTGAAAGCGAGCTAAAATAGACAATCATACACATGAAAGTAGCGCTTGTGAAAGAAACGGTGTGAAAAAGTGATAGTTGAGAAAACTCACCATAATAAAAGTACAAACACTATTGAGCCTCATAATTGCTTCTTTTTTACACCCTTTTTCACCTATCTTATTCTTCTTTGACCATCATAATCACTCAATGGGCATCAAATCACAGGATTTATGGCATGGCAGGTATATAATTGTCTTGTATTTCATAAGTTGATAATGTTCTTTATTATTAGTCTAATATTTGCTTTAGCTACCAAATTGGGATGATTCTGCAGCTAATGTCTAATTCTGCAGCCAAGTCCATGGTTTGATAGGTTCCAAGGTGCCAACTAGAGAGAGAAATATATGGAAAGGTGGCGATCAATGCACTCAATGATTCCCTCCTACCTTCATGAACCAGATTGATAAAAGAAGCTTCCAGTTACATGGTCAAGGATAAATTCAACTCTGTCAGCTATAACAGGCGAGTGAGGAACGATATATATGCCTCACGATTTGATTTTTTAATAGCAAATCGTGAGAAAATTTTGTTATGTTATCTTTTCATAGTTAATTTTAGCATTCTGTTAGCAAGATTAGGCATAGAGCTCTAAACATTTAATGATACATGATTTATAAAAGACCTCGCAGCAGACATAATCACAATGATTTTTGATGCGACAGTGAAGAATTAAAACTCTATTTTTAATATTCAGTTTATTAGGAATCTTTTCATTTCCATGCGTGGTTGACTATTTGATTGATAGTGTGATTACCTGCTTCTCGTGGAGGTCCCCTTTGAGCAGTAAGGATTCTTGTTCGCCTTCAGTAGGTAGAATTTCTATATAATTTCATAAGCTTTCTGTTCTATTCAATTGAGTAGATGAATTTTTAATTTCTTTCAGGTTGAAATTATGATTGTTTTACTAATCATCTCTTTTTTTTATAGATGCAAATGAATTAATTTTAACAGTAGTGATAGATATAGTGTGAGTTTGTACTTAGAATAAAACTGTATTTCGTAAAATAGAGGGTTTGTTTGCAGGTTATATTTCAAGCATGAGTGATTTATAAGTAATGAGCAAGTGTGAACATATTTAAGTAGAGATTCAATTTATTTTGGTTTTTCATGCAGGAGTGTGTTATATTGATAAATGAGTTGATTCTTACAAAGCATATTTCAGATATATAGCAGTGTGTGTGTGTGTTTTATGAATTGAATTTCATTTTACAAGTGTGGGATTGATTTATAAGTCTCAGACTTTTATTGGTTGTGTGGATTTCATATTAGGTATAATTTTTATAAGAGTGTAATTAATTTTCATTTACAATAGGTGTGGGATTCATTTACTTGTATCTAGAGTTGTGCGATTTTCTTTTGAAGTAGAGTGTGAGATTTTCCATAAGTAGTCTTCAGTAAAAGAGTGTGATCATTTTATTTTCTAGGAATAATTGCTTTGCTCATGTGCATTTCAATAACTTAATTTAGAATCTATATTTCGACAACTCAACTTAATTTAGAATTGGTGTGAATAATCAAAGAATTCTAGTATATACAATACACTTATACTTCATTAGCTTACTAGCCCTCGATGATAATTGATGCAATTAATTTAAGATTAATTAAATTACCAAACATTTTGGCGCCATTTTTGGGGAAGTGTAAATATGAATCTTTTCTTTTTATTTAAAAATAAAAATAAAAAACAAAAATGATATGCATAGGGAAAGAGATTCTAGATGTAGATTTGTAGTAGAGCTAAAAGTTTAATTCCAACATTATCGCTCACCCCACCACGACCTCATAATGTTACACCACCCACTCAAACTCATATTCCATCATTTGCAAGCAAACATAAACTTCCTGAGGTACTTAGATCTAAAATCTAACCTAAAGATTCACCAACCTCATCGACCAAAGAAGTAATAGAAGAAGAAGATCCTACATCCCCAACAGAAGGAGTAGTTTTCCTCTCTTCAACAGGAGAAGACTTCTAGGACAAGAGCTAGAGATCCCTAGTGAAGAAGAAGAGGAAGAAACATATTTTAACTTACCATTGATTGAAGAACCAGAACTAGAAGAGCTAGAAGAAGAACTAGAAAACCCAATTTTGGAACCCTATATTAGTTCTAAAGAATCTAGAATGATTGGAGAAGGGGAAGGAGAGGTACATAATGTTAATGGTGAAGAACCTAGGATTGGAGGAGAAATAGGAGGAAATAGAGGTGGAGGAAGAGGGAGAGGAGGAGGTAGAGGAGGTACAGAACCCTTTGGATTTCCTATCCTCGATGAAGATACAACAACTACAATGAAAAACATCTTACCTTCCAGCCTTCCAAATTTTCATGGATTAAGAAGTGAGGATCCTAAAACATTACTGTTTGAGTTTGAAGTCTTGTGTAGATCCTATGATTACTTTCTTGACCATCAAAAGTTGAAATTGTTTCCAACAACTCTTAAGGATGCAACATTAAAATGGTTCATGGGCTTAGGAGCACATTCTATAAGAACATGGGAAGAAATGAAACCTACATTCTTAGAGAACTATAAGGATTATTGTATGCCCCATAATATTAAGGATGAAGTCTTTAAAATGACACAGAAAGAAGATGAAAATATTGAAGATTTCATTGAAATATTTGCTTATAATGTTAAAACATATAAAATGCATGAACTAGATGAAGAAACTTTGAAAGCTCTCTTGTTAAAATCCATTAGAGCTGAGTGGATTAATATTCTCAATTTTATGGGTAAGGGAGATATTTCTCAGTTATCATTTGGAGAAATTTGTGAGTTATGCATACACATTTCAAGAGGTAAGGCAAGAACTGGGAAAAATTCCAAGAGATCCTATCATGTCTAGGATTAATAAATCTATAGCTGGGGCTATGAGTAGGGCTGAATTAGGCAACTTGCTTGAAAATTTTAAAATAGACATTTTGGGAAGTCTTAGTGGAAAAATAGATACCCTTAAAGTGAAAAACAAGCAAAATGCTGAAAATGTTGCATTATCAATCTTTTGTCCCAAATGTAGAAATAAACATACTCTGAGAGAATGCCCTCTTGACTTAAAAAGTGTAGAAACCTGTTTTATATGTGTAGAAAATCATGATACAAAAGAATGCCCTTAAATACCAGGTCTTAAAGTTTTTTATTAAGAGGAAATAATACCAAATCAAGTAGATCCCCTTTGTTTTGTTGCTAAGAGACCATGGCAAAATTCACAACCAAACATGACTCAAGGATTTAACACAAGCATTTACAGACCATCACAAAACAATTGGACTGCACCCATGCCTTGGCAATATTGGCCTCAAAATTGGGCACAAGGGTGGAAAAATCCTTATGGAAAATATCCTCAATATCAATAATATCAACAACCTTACCCTATTTTTCCACCACAATATTTTCCTCAACATGTTCAACCAACTCAACCTCAGAATCCGAATCCACAACTTTCAATACCATTCCCACAAAGACCAAATCAATTGCCTGCTCAACCACTTCCAAATCCAAATAATAATAAAAATTCACAAACTATTTACAATATGGAAGGATAGACTTTCCAAACCTACATGATAACTCCACTAGACCTAAACAATGTCCAACTTAGATCTAGTAGAGTATTGGAAAAGAAGTCCCCATTAGTTGTTATTCAGGAATCCAAAAAGGAAAATCTCTTTGAAAAAGAGAAGTATCTTAGTCAAGAAGAAAAATATCAAAAACAAACCACCCCTGTACATTTTGATGATATTCCAATAAACTCAATTCCTATCATAGAACAACCTTTAGTATCCGTCCAAATACCACCTTTTAGTGAGAGATTAAAAATTGATAAATGGGTAGAAAAACATATTTAATTTCCTGATTATGATATGATAGATGAACTGAAGAATGTTTGTATAAAAAATCCTTTGTTACAAGCTATCAAAGAAATACCAATATTTGCAAAGACAATTAGGGAATTGAGTATTAAAAGGCTAGGAAGAAAGATAAAAGAAATCAAAAGAATTCAGTTAGTTGGAAAAATTGCAGATATCATGATGGGAAAAACAACAATTCAGAAATACCTTGATTCAGGAAGTCCCATTGTGAAAAAAACACATCAATGGTATTGAAATTCCAAATACATTGATTGATTTAGGAGCAGCTATAAACATCGCGAGTAAACAAACTATGAATCAATTGAAACTTCCTAATCTTCAATATACACCTACATTGTTGCAATTAGTAGACAAATCTGTTATTAAACCTGATGGTGTATTAGAAGACATATTTGTATCCTTAGATTCTTGTGATTATCTTGTTGATTTTATGATTCTAACACCCAAGAGTAATTTAGGAGGACATCCATTGATTATAGGAAGACCATGGTTAGATACAACAAATGCTTTTATAAGTTGTAGATCTAGTGATATGTTTATTTCTTATGGAAGTTCAAAAAATAAATTCACATTACATCCTCCTGCAAAAACAACAATAGAAGTAGAAAGTGAAGAATGGATAGATGATGATATTGATATATGACCAATCTTTGTTACTTCACAAATAGATGAAAATGATCATATTTTTAATTTAATGGAAAATAATGAGTCTTCCTCATATTGTGAATCTAATCAAAGTTTTCAAGAACAATGCAATATTGAATATTTATCATCTCGTTGATTATATTTACATTCTATGGAAAAATTTGGCAATTCTCCAATAGAAATCTTCCCAGAAAAAACCTTGAATATCAATAATAATCTGGAAGAATTTCAAAAGAAAGACTTAATAAAGATGTTACAAGAACATTCCTCTGCTTATGCATGGGAATACACTGACATGAAAGGAATTGTTCATATTACTTGTATACATCATATTTACATTGAAGAAAATGCTAAACCAATCCGACAGCCTTACAGAATAATAAATCCAAATTTGAGAGAAATTGTTAAAGAGGAATTACAAAAATTGTTAAATGTGAATTTCATTTATCCAATATCAGATAGCCAGTGGGCTTCACCATTGGTAATTGTTCCTAAAAATAATGGAAAATGGAGAGTATGCATTGACTACAGGGAATTGAATAAAACTACCTTAAAAGACCATTTTCCACTTCCTTCCATAGATCAAGTTTTAGACACATTGGCAAGAAATAAATATTTCTCATTTTACATGATTTTAGTGGATATAACCAGATCCAGGTAACTCTAGAATATCAAGATAAAACCACTTTTACATGTCCGTGGGTAACCTATGCCTACCGAGTACTTCCTTTTGGGTGTGTAATGCACCTGCAACATTCCAAAGGGTAGTTTTAGGAATTTTTTCTGATCTAATTCATGATTGTGTGGAAGTTTACATGTATGATTTCAATGTATATGGAAATTATTTTGAAGAAGCTCTTAAAAATTTGGAAAATTTCTCATTAGATGTAAAGAAGCAAATCTCTCATTAAGCCATGAATTTTTTTTTTATGATGTTTACTGAGGGGATGGTTTTAGGACGTCATATTTCAGGAAATGGAATTAGAGTGGACACATCTAAAGTAGAAGTTATTTCTAAATAATCAATTCCAACTTGTCAATGAGATGTTAGAATTTTTCTTGGTTTTACTAGTTACTATAGAAGATTCATAGAAAACTTTACAAAAATTGCATCTCCACTTTTCAAATTGCTCACAAAATATTGTGAATTCAATTGGAATTCTGATTGCCAAAAATCTTTTGAAACATTGAAAGAAAATATTTTTGAAGCACCCATTCTAAGAGGGACAAATTGGAAATTACCTTTTCACATTTCAACCGATGCTTCAGATACAACATTAGGAGTTGTGCTAGGACAAAAATATTTAACTCCTTATGCCATTTACTGATCCAGGTGGATATTAGTGGCCACCCACCAATTCCACTTGGACCCCCACCATTGTTTCTTTCAGTTTTTCAGTTTCCTTAATTGTAGCACAATTTACTATTTTTAGCAGTTTTTCGGGTCCTAAACTTCTGGAGCCGTTTTGAGGCCCTAAACAACATTTTTTTAGCAATCTACAACCATTGATTTTTGGAAAAAATCATATTTTTTGTCGTAGTCCTAGGAGATACATTTCCAACGGGGTATCATGCACATCAAACAAAGATAATATGACCAAGTCACGACCCTGGGAAGTTTGCTGTCCAACTAACTCCAACGGGGCCCATAAACTCTTGGTGGTACATCTCCTCGGGTTTGGGTTTTGGTTGTTTAGGGTTTTCTCTTATTGTTCAATAATAAAAAGGCCCTCAAGCCTCATTGTAAAGCAGTTCAAAGGCATGTAGCCACCACATCTCTTCTCAAAGATAAGCTACCATCGCCAAGCTAGTCTCATTTCCACACTGTTTGTAAGCATATTTCATTATTTGATATTAATCAAAGGAAGTGTTATTTTTGCTGCATCTCTGTATTTATGGTTATATCTATAATTTGTTGTGTTCTTGTTTAAATTCGGATCATGAATTTCATTAAATAATTATTAGAAAAATGTTGAACATACTCTAAGTCCTTTTTCAAATATTTTGAAAAAGAATAAATTCTTTGAGACAAATTTCTTAAATACAAACAAATTTCCCACACTTCTTCAATAATACCTAGTTGCTTATTGAGCCTCGAGGGTTAGCTCAACTAGTTGAGTGCCCATTATGAAAATACGTTTCTATTTTGAGGTCATAGGGTCAATTCTCCTTGACACTCTTAGGGTTAGGCTCCAAGGAAGTGATCCCTTTGGGTGGATCTGCTTGAAACAATGTTTTCATGGATGCACGATCATCAATCATCAATCAATAAGGTGGTTGGTAATGGAGTTTATGGGGCTTGAATCACCAAAAGGGGTATAAACGAAGTTCTGGTGTTGAGATCTTCTTCAATCTCACTAACGTTTCTCTTCAATCTCATGTTTTTTATTTCATTCCTAGTAAAAAATTGAGCAAGTGCATTCCCTGTAGTCATGTTTAGTTTATTAAATTCAATAGCTCCTACTCTTGATACATCTACCATTGACTTACAATTCTTAGCGACCTTCTTATTCTTAATGTGCACCTTTCTAAATGATAGTTCTTTACTAGATTTTTCATAATGAGTATTGTGCATTATTAACAATTGTTCTTAAAAAAACCGTTGTTTTATAGCTAACTCTTCTACTATATTCTGGATCTCAAGTAAACCTTGTCTGGACCTGTAGCACTATCCACTTCCATATCAATTGATCCTTTTGCTTGTTGAGACCATTTTTTATTAGAATTTTTACCATTTATGAAGTAATAATATGTGATTTATCTAGGCTACAATGTGGTGTTGGTTCTTCTCCATCATCTCCAGGTGATCATCATTCATTATTGTCTCCACAATTTGTATTTGTTTCTTGTCTCCTCAAGGTAAAGGAGGAACTATGACATGTTTGTCGGGCTAAAGAGGGTTGTGTAGTTGTAGGGTTCTACTGATGCCTAAAATGGGAACACTGCAAACGTAGTCATCAACGAGGAAGAAAATTGGATCATGGGCCTTAATTAGACCTACTTACATTTGGAGTGGTAGTCTCCGACTGATATGTGGGCATGGTTTCCACTTCAGGTAAGGAATCCTTTCTATAAGTTGTAAACTACGTCTAATCACTGACACTATTTCTATCCTTACTTTTATATCTACTTATTGGATTTGATTTACAATTAATATTAATTATTTTAAGATTAGGGAGGTTAATCACTAAACTGAATCGAGTTGAAGATCAATAAGGAGAGTTATTTTCTTAAATATAAATGAAGCTATTAATGATCACAAATTTACCAAAATATTTATATATTCCATAACCATTATAAGCAGAGCTCACATTAAAACCAAACAATTAGTTATAATAAAATCTTGACATTCTCATAAAATTATGCTAATGTAAAATACTCATAAACCATAAAATCAATAATTACCATACATGAGAGACATGTCCGTCTCCCAGAAAAATCTAATTGTATTCATTGGTTGAAAAATCCTTTGTTACAAAATATTGCAAGAACAAAGTTTAACAAGAACATATAACCTTTAGATTTTCACTCCCCTCATTTTTTGCTTTCTCAATGGCAAGATTTTCTATTTATACATTTAATTATAGTTATAAAATTACAATCTACTGGCAACTCCTTTGGCACTAATGCAACATTAGGACTTATTTGAGTGCAATTATTGTCAATATGTTTTCCAGACTATATGGATATTCATGATTTCATGTTCTCTGGGGCTTTCCATCTTTTGTAACTATTGTTCCCCTTTCAATGCTTGATAAACTAACTTTGTAATATCCTTCTTCATGTCAATGGTGTAACAGTTGGATTGAATTGCCACTTTGGTGGGAGAAATGATGAATTTATTCATTGAATCATCATCAAATTTTGAAACCTATTCAATTTCAAGACCACTTTTTTCTAGATCCTATTTATTTCTCCAGGATTTAGCTTGATAGGGACAAAGTTGGGAAGGTCTCTATGGGTTCAGGCTCCCATTCCTCCATCAATTCTATGGTTGAGGGCCACATTTTCTTAGCCAACTCAGTATCTTCATTCACAGTTGTCATACCTTCCTCACATTTTAATTTCCAAACATTAATCAAAGACTCGTCTTTTGCTTTTTGTTTTTAAATCATGTCGGGGTAGTGAATCCGAAGCATCCTAATGTTTATTTTTCCATTTAATGGCTTAATCGAGAGCCTCACAAGCTTTATTTTGGGTTGCCACTTGGGTTTTATACTCACTAATTATTCCCTCCAATTATTCAAAGTAATATTTGATCTTCCCCAACTTCCCCATGAAAGAATGTTGAGCCTTTTGAAGATTGTTATTGATTTTGAGGGCCTTTTATTTGAGTATCTGAATTTTGGATTGAGCCTTCTAGGCTTGTTCAACCTTAGCATTAACCTCTTTCTTGTGACCTTCGTTTAATGCCTTTAGCTCAATGGTGTCAACTTATTTCATCTATGCCATTTTCTGCTTATACTAAGCCTTAAAGGAATTTGAGAGTCCTATGGGCTATTCTTATAACCTATCTTGGCATTCAACCTCCATTCACTACATTTGTTCTTTCATTTATTCTTACAATGATTTTGTCACTTGGGTTAATTGATCCACATCCATGGATAGATTTTAAATAGTTGCTTTATTTATTGTGGCAAGGGCTCCTAAAATAGAGGTTATTTCCACAACGACCTTTTGATTTCTTTGGACAGTGACACTCCATATTATTATTTATTCAATGCTTTCCAAAATATCCATCTCTTCTCTTGTCATTCCTATTTTTATCCATTTAGGAACATTTCAGATGACAACTCTCATATATTTTCTATAATAGTAGTCCACTAGTTCAACAACTACATCATTGAGATCCTTGGGATTATCAATAATAGGGGAGGTTCCTATTTATATAAGGAGAAACATAACAAGGGAAATAGGATTTTGAGAAACGAATGAACTCTATATTAGGGTACTTATTGAAGCACTTTCCTCAAGGGCCTTCTCCTATGATGGCGTTAAGGGGGGTCCTTATGCTCCTGTCATTTAATAAATTTCTTCTCCAATAAGTACAATTCTCCTTGCACCTCTATGTTAGCAGTAGTGGCATGTTCTCTTGTTTTGGCTTCAGTCTGAGCCAACCTCTCCTATTCTCTTCTAGTCTAGCTTCAAGCAACTTATTTATAAGGTCTTGACTTTAGTATTGTCCTCTTCATCTTTGGATTTTCAGATTGCCCTTATCTCCAAGGAGTGTTGTTCTCTCTCCTTTTCTCTCGACCCTTCTTCGAGATATTGGAAAGGCGACAAGTCTATTTGTTCCCTTTCCTCCATCCCTTACTTTACCTCCTCATATATAAAAACATCTTGAACCATTGAGTCATTAGGAAGGGACTCATGTTCATAGTTGTGTGAGTGCTTCACTAACTTTCATTTTTCTTTGATTACACTATGAGGGTTATGTATCCTAAAAATATGAGTGAGGATCTTAAGATCCTTAAGGCTTTCTGCTTCCTTTTTTACTTGAGGAAACTTAGTTAGTGCATAGTGGCCAATTCTAATAGGAAATCCTGGCCATGAACTCTTACAAATTTTGGCTAAAACCAACTCTATTTTAGCTCTGATAGTCTAATAATCAATCTCCCTTATCATCAATCAATCAGGGACCAACTATGGCATCAAGTGAGGGGTCATCAAAAAACCATATACTTAGACATATCCTAGGGGCTGGAAAAACACAGAGAATTTGGCGTGTTCAGGCCAAAAAATGGTCATAAATATCATAAATTAAATTGGGGTAGTAGTTTGCTTATGATTCTTGACAATAGATATGGATAGGTGGCATTTTGGGTGTCCACTTCCAATTTAGACTAGGAAACTTATTGGTAGCACAAAAGAATCCATTAAATATGCCAACACGTAAAAATATAGGCCTTGATTCATTGGGGCTTCACTTAACTTTAAAAGGGCCTTCAACAAGTTTGTCGATAAAATGTTTGACAAATTGGATATGTGACCAATGGAAACTATCTCTACCACTAAATGCAACCATTCAAATTTAAAATAAGAGGCATTAAACTCATTGCATATCTAGTTGATCATCATTGTGAGATGGAAAAATGGTGTTTGCATGTGCTAAGTGTTGAACCTCAAAATTACCCTCTCCTTGACAATTTGTCTCACCTTTTTCCCTCACTTTCTCATAAGATTACATACCCCAATCAATGGTAAATGCTAAGTTTTGTCTTAAGGAAAGCATTAAAATGACTACCATATTATATTTTTCATGTTCTTGCTATTTGAGTATATTTTTGCAATTTAGCTACAAAACGCAACCTATTCTGCAGCTAACTATGGATTCCATAGCTACTCTCATGGTTTGGCAGGGTCCAGGTGTCAAATGAAGAATCGGGCTACACGGGCATTTCTAGAATCATATCCACATGGATTCTATCATATTCACTCGGTCTAGATCGACAGAAAAGTGAGCCTAAGATCATGGTCAAAGATGGAGTCAAAATACGTTATCCAGAAGCAGTAGGACTCTTGATTTTCTCTTTCGTAGGAAATCAAGAGTCCAACAGACCTATTGCAAATATAATTCGAATTAGACACTTGTAGCAAGTTTATCTCACAAACAGTTATGTTATTTTCCTTTAAATATCGGTTACATAGAACCGAGAAACAATTGAAATAAAGTGTTAAATTCATGCTTTTTGCTGATACTCTATATTCAGACTTCATTTATCATAACATAAAGTTCATGTGTCGAATGATTAGTTAAAAGCATCTTTAACTAGCTAGCAGTCCAGCCAAATTAGTTGTAGAGGGCCCCTGCACTACAAGAGGTTTTTTTTATTGTTGTTTTTAGTTCAATTTGCATTACTCTATTTTCAGCAAATCTGTTTTCTAATTAGGATAATATTTCATTCCAATTTTTTATCAATAGCATAGTGATAATTCACAACTGTGCAACCTTGTTCTTCTAAGATATTTCATGGAGAAAAATAACTCTGTTTCCAAATTGAATTAAGATTGAAGTGATAAGAATACACAATTGCTTACTTTTCTTACTGTTTTGTCATTCATTTTCTCAGAACAAAATTGTCAATTAACGATGTTAATGGATGTTTTCAAAAGCCATTTCAAGATGATGATGATCCTAAACTAAATGGTTAAATGTCTAATTCATACAGTGATTGAAATTACTCAGTACATTGTTATTAGCTTCCTAGGAACTTAGGAACTAAGGCATAATTGACTTCTTACATAACACTTCAAGAGGGTAATGCTTCACATTTGAATGTTGGAGAAAGTCAAAATTGCATTAGTTGTTTACAGTTAATTTTACATGCTTTCATATTCTTGCTTTTAGATTCTCACTTAGTTGCATACTCTGCTTATTTTTCTAGGACATTAGAAGTTAAAGTACATACAGTTGCTTATACTTCATCTCAAGAAGATCATACTTCATAATTGAATGCTAAAGTAACCAGAAGTACTTTGATTGGTTTCATTTTCTATCTTTACTTCAAACAAACAATGAAATTTCATTTTTGGTTTTAAGAATTAGATCCATGGATTAGGACTAATGATAAGATAAGATAGATGCTTTGTTTTCCAAATTAGGTTCTAACTAGCCAACAAATTTGGTTTAGAGAATTAGATTAACTTAGGAACATTTCTTTAGATTCACTTAAATATTCTCATAGTTTTAGGTTGAACATTCTTAGACATCAAAGAACAAGAAAAACCCCCCAAAACAACATAAAATACAAAACAACAAAGTAAGAAAAGGTTAACTAAGCACATATAGTGCACCACACATCATCAGTTTACAAACTTCGGTTGATAATTTATGCAAGAAATTTAGGACACTAAATTGACTAAACACTAAGTAGGGTACTACTTATTTGTGAGCTCCTTGAATGAGTCGTTGTCCCGCCACCATCCCTTAAATATTTTAATGAATTTAGGATGAAAGGAAAAGAAATTGTCTAGGAAATTCTTATTCAACTTAATTCTTGGACACTTTAGATGATAAATATGACTAGAAACCTTAGCCTTAAGGGATGCCACAACTTCTCCTGTGTCATTGACTATGGCTTCTTGTTGTAAATTGACATGCATTATGGCCTGCCTTGTCCCGTCCTTATATGGCATAATGGGCGGTTCATGGCTATATGATATATTTTCGATTTTCTGATGTTTCACATTGCTTCATAATCTTCATCATCTACCTCAAATTTGAGAGTTGGCATACGTTTCAGAAACCCCCCCCCCCGCCAATCCAAGTATACATTGACTCCATCAGACTTTGGTATCCTCGAAGTGGGTTTTAATCATTGGAGGGTCTAACACCACATGTTTAGAAATATTTAGCTTCTTCCCTTTTCCTTTGTTTGTTTTCGACATTTTGTTAATTTTATACACCTTTGACACCTACATGCAATAATGCACATACAAAACAAGTTTTCTTACTATTATAAAAATCAAACTTTATACTTATGATTCTTGAATTGGGAAGTTATCCTTGGTGCTAAAAGGGGGCAAAGTTGAGGGCGAATTCCACAAATATGCAGCTTAAAATGAGTGAGGGTAGGTCTTCAAGGCTTCCTTTATAGTAATTAATGGAAATTACGAGAAGGTTTTAATGCAATACCAGGAAGGTTTTAATGCAAACCAACAAAGTCAATCCATTGATTTTCAATATAAAGTCTAATTCATGTGCATATTGGATTGAAGAATCCTATTATCAACATAGTAATATCATGTTAATGGCTTTTATACCTAGGGAAATAAATTAATGGAAAATCCATAGAAATGTTTCAAAGAAAAATGAGTTATCCCACTTTTGGAAGTGTTTTATGGAAAACACCTTATAAAGGGCATGGTTGACTCTTGGTGGAAGATAGGGGCTAATGCCCATTAGGACTAGATGTTAATATTGGGGACGGTTAATCAGAGAGAACAATTAGATGACTTAGGATTTCCATAATCTTAAGTTTCCTAATGTGGCAACAATGTTAGGAAGTCAAAGGAAGTAAGAATAAAAATCAATATTTCATAGCAATTCCATATGGATTCCAATGTCTAATATAGGGGATTTTTAAGGATGCGAGAAAACCTCTCTGATATAGGGTCAATGTTAGAGAGTCATAAAAAGTGAAATATTTCATGGTAGCATAATAGTTTGACCTCCGATTTTCGACTTTTGATACAGGGTGTTATAGAGGGTTGAGAGAACGCTTTGACATGTCAATGATATCAAAGACTCAGAAAAAGAAGAAGTTTAACAATTGATGCTACAGATTATCCAAGAACCTTCAAATATAGGACACTACAAGTGGATGAGAGAAAACCCTGATAAGTGCTTTTGAAGCCTTGGATCTTGTTTGAGGATTCTCCAAGGGATTTCTAAGTAACGTCTCCTAAATTTATGGAAATAAAACTATGGAGTGGTTCCCACATGATTGTTCAATATTTGTTAATTGTGAGCGGGAGTTTGTTGGGCAGAACATATTCTTTCCTCTTTATTTTTTTCCCTTAAGAATCGGTGATCACTTTGTTCACTAAATCATCATTATGTTTAGGTTTTAACCCTGTACAATTTATTTCTACAAACATATTCTTAATAGAAATATAAAATTTGTAATGGAAACCACACAAATTTACACAAAGATTTTATCTTGGAAACCCAAAGTTGGGAAAACTAGCAAGGTTTTTTTTTCATTATGTCTTATGTACAATATATTAAAATACAATATACATCCTACGACATATAAACTACCAATCAAACCATAGTTCCATAAATGGAATTGAAAAAACATGGGAAAAACCACCATCTATCAAGAAACTACTTTAAGCAAAATTGTAAGCCAAAAACTACTAAAATGAATGCAAAAAAGTTTCCCAATTGTTTTTTCTCGGGGTGCTACCTGCAACCCCGTGTAGGGGGTGAGATGCTCCCTTGCATACCCCCCACCAGAGGGGCTGAAAAACCCCTCCTTGAATCCCCCTCTATTCTTGGTGCATAAGTCGTGTAAATAAGACAACACATACCCAACATTCTCCCACTTGTTGTTTTGTTTGCAAACAAGGGGCCACAAGAGTATACAGTTAATAGTTCATGGTGATAATGCCCATTGTTTCCATACATCAAGAGAAATTTTTAGTGCTCATATATTTTGTTAATGCATCTACAAAATTCTTCAAAGTTTGTATCTTTTCTAGCAACACCTTCTTTTCTTTGATCATATCTCTAAAAAAGTGAAACTGAACATCGATGTGCTTTTTTCTTCTAATGATAAACATGGTTATTCACAAAGAAAAATACACTTTGGTTGTCACAATCTATCCTTATAGATTTATGTACCAACCCAATACATAAACACAATCTTTGTAACCAAACTTCTCCCTTACTTGCATGAGTGGCTACCATATATTCAACTTTTGTAATCGAAACTGCCACTATAGGTTTTCTCTTAGTCATCCAATTGATAGCTCCAAATATTCTATAATCCAGATCACCAGACTAGTATGCATCAAAAATCATGTATGTACAACACTTTGTCTAGTCCTGGTCTTCCTTGGTAGCACAATCCATAATCAATAGTGCCAAACAAATACTTGAAAACCCTCTTCATTGTTGTCCAATGCACTTTCCCTAGTTTTTATATATACTTGCTTAATACTCCCACTGCATGTACAATATCTGGCCTTGTACAAACCATTGCGTACATCAAATTTCCAATTTCACTGGCATATGGAACATGGGACATGTCCTCTTCCTCTTCTTGTATCTTGGGACACTGATCTGAAGATAAATTTACACCTATAGGAATATGGACCTTCACTAGTTTACTCTCCTGCATATTAAACCTCTACAATATTGTCTTGATATACATCCTCTGATTCAACCAAAGTTTCATCTTTTCCTGATCTCTTTTAATTTCCATGAAGAGAATGAAATTTGCAGCACCAAGATCCTTCATATAAAATTGAGAAGAAAACTAGGTTTTCACTTTCTAGATGAATTTCTTGTCATTTCCAATTAGCAACATATCATCTATATAGAAGACTAAATAAATAATATGATCACCAACTAATTTAAAATACACACAGTGATTTGCTTTTCTCAAATCCAAATCCTTGTATATATGCATCAATTTTTTGATGCCACATTGATGGTGAATGCTTTAACCCATATAAGGGATTTTTCAACTTGCATACCAACTTTGTATTTTTCAGCTTGCATACCAACACTTTCTTACCCTTCACAACAAATACTTATGGCTACTTCATATATATTTATTCTTACATATACCCATGCAAGAAAGTTTTCTTCACATCCATGTTTTCTACCTCAAAATCAAAAGAAACAAGAACATATAAAAGAAATCGACTAGAATGTAGCTTTGCAATAGGAGAAAAAATATCACCAACATCAATTCGATGCTCTTAGGAATATCCTTTTCCTATTAACCAAGCCTTGTATTTTTCTACATTTATTTTTGCATTCAACCTCTTGTTAAACACCCATTTTTTTCCAATGGGTTTTCTTCCAATCGAAAACTTCACTAGATCCCAAGCATCATTCTTGTCTAATATCATTGTTTCTTTGACCATGGAATTTTTCCAGAGTTTTCCATCTTTTGAATCCACTACCTCCCTAAGAGTTATAGGATAATCATCATTAATAAATAGAGAAAAAATTGAACAAAAATCAATTGGAGTAAACCTTTATGGATGCCTTATTTCCCGAACTGATCACTTCAAAACTAGAGTATGTGGCTCTTCTTCTTCTTATGTAGAGTCTGAATTTTCATCATTTAGTTCAAACTCTATCTTCTCTGGTTAAGTTGTCCCTTGGTAGGGATTCCTTTTCTATAACATGTTTTACTTCCCTAAATACTATGTCTTGACTGTAACACAACCTTCTTTTTTTGTTTCAAAGTCTTGTAACTTTTTAAACCATCTTTATAACCAATAAAGATGCACCTTTTAGATTTACTATCAAAATTAGTTCTATTTTCCTTTGGAACATGTACATATGCATCATAGAAAAATACCCTAAGATGTGTGAGAGATGGTCTCTTACCTATCGATACCTCATGTGGAGTCATATAATCCAACATTGATGAGGGTGATATATTCACTGAATAACATGCAATATCCATTAACTTTGCCCAAAATTATTGTCCTAACCCGGCACCACTAAGCATGCTCCTTGCTTTTCCATTAATGTCCTAATCATCCTTTTTGTGAATCCACTTTATTGAGGTGTGTATGGGGTAGTATTATGTCGTGCTATGCCACACATTTTACAAGACTCTTCAAATTCCTTCCCCCATAACTCTCCACCATTATCTATCCTCAACAACTTTATTTTTTTCTCTGTCTTATTCTCAATTAAAGCCTTAAATTATTTAAATTTGTCAAATAATTTTGATTTATTCCTAACGAAATATATCCATGTATTCCTTGAGAACTCATATACAAATGAGACGAAGTACGCACATTTACCCAGTGATGGAACTGACATAGGTCCAAACACATCATTGTGCATGTGTTGTGCACTAGTTGTAATATTACCTTTACCCTCTTAGCACCAAAGAAGAATCTCACTTGATTACGATTCCTATATAATAAATGCTCACATAAATCAAAACACAGAGAGAAATTAGACATACCTTTTATCATAACATTTCCATGTAGTACTTGAAGGCCCTTCTCTCTGATGTGTACTAGTCTTTGATGCCACAAAATAGTCTTTTCTTCTAAAGTTGCACATTTTTTTTTTCTTTTGCTCCACTCTCAAGAACGACTGAGTTTTTGAACACAACACTAATAGTTCTCCCCAACAACTTATATATATTTCCAATCTAAACTCCCCTCAACAATACCATTTCTCCTCAAATTTTCCTACATGTATCCTTTTCAAACATTGTTTTTACACCTACATTGATCATATTGCTTGTAGAAATCAATTTTTTGGCTAATCTTGGGATGTGAAAAACACCAAGGAGTGTCCTGATCCTTCCATCCATGAGATTAAACTTGAATTTTCCCCATATTATGATTTTGGCTCTCAATTCATCTCATAAGAAAGCATCATCACAGTTGAATATTTCATACTCACAAAACCACTCTTAAGGATTAATATGAAAATATGCGCTTGAGTCAATCAACCATGCCTCATGGTCTACTTGTGTACTTGAAGAAGCCAAGTACACATGCCCTCCTTCATCTGAGGAGGCTTTTTGTTCTACAAGAGGAGCATCTTCAGATCCCTTCCTTTTTCTGAAATTTTGTATTTACACTCTTTCTTGTAATGCCTTTATTTTCCACATCTCCAACATATATTTACAAACTTTCCTAGATTTCAATCTTCTTCTAGATTTATATCTCCCACTTGAGGAATTATTTCTATTTTTGTTTTGGGAGTATCCTCTTATAGAAAAGGAATCTCCATTATGACTCTCCATGTTTATCCATCTCATCTCCTATGGCAACAAGGATGAGATTATTTCATCAAATTTTAAGGTAGTTGCATTATTAATTATGGAAATGACCAGACTATCCCACGAGTGTGATAGAGAACATAATAAACTAATGCACTTATCCTCATCTCAAATATTAATATCAACAAATAATAATTGACTCACCATAGTATTTAAGGCACTCATATGATCTATCGTCGAGTCTCCATCCTTCATCTTTACGTTATACAAATTTTTCGGGGGAGCAATTTGTTCACCAAGAACTTAGATTGGTACAAAGCCCTTAACTTGTCCCACAAAGCCTTTGTTATTGCTTCCCCTGACACGTTCAATAATACTAAATATGAGAGACAAAGTTGTATTGTTTTCTTTTCCTTCCGATCTAACTTCGTCTAATCTTTTGTTGACATTGGTGTTGGTGTAGTACTTGGATCCACAACAACCCACTAATCTCTGTCCACCAACAAGTCTTCCATTTTGAGATTCCACAACTCAAAAATTTTCCCATCAAATTTCTCGATCTCTTTTTTTGAACTGCTAACTATTTATTTTCACTAGAAGAATCACTCCCACCGATCTCCCACTAAAACATGGTCTACCACAAGTCCGAGCCAAACCCCTTAGCTGCAAAGGCATCCCCTTGAAGCCAAAAATGATTTTATACCAAATGGAGGTTTTAACCCTATATAATTAATAGCTACAAAAATATTCTTAATAAAAATAGAAAATATATAATGGAAAACACACAAATTTACACAAAGACTTTATCTTGGAAATCCAAACCTAGGAAAGCCAATGATTTTTTATTTTTTTATTTTTTTTCATTATGTTTTTGTACGACATATTACAATACAATATACATCCTATAGGATATGAACCTCCAATCAAATTCTAGTTCCACAACCAAAACTACAAAACCATGGGAAAAACTACCATACATCACAAAACCACTTTCAACAAAATTATGGGTCAAAAACTACCAAAAATGTATGCAAAAAGGTGCCCTAATTTTTTTCTTGGAGCACTGACTTGAACCCCATGTTGGGGGGCTATTGTCCTCCTGCACTCCCCCCAACTATGGGGGATGAAAAACCACCCCTTGAACCCCCATTTGTTTGTGGTGCATATAATTTGTGCAAATAATATAACACATACCCAACATTATGTATCATTGTTTCCTTTTCCTTTGACGTTCCTACTTCATTTAACCACTTATTTCTATAATTTTGGTGAACAAGTTTCCATATCACACTAATGCCAAATGTCTTGAAAAGAGGCCGTTGGGATCAAATCTTTGCGTATATTCAACCTCACTCAAGTTAAAAAGCTTTAATGTTTCAAGCAATTTTACTATATGTGTATAATTCTTCATCGTAACCTCTCCAACGTTAAAGGGCAATGAAACAATTTGTTTCTTCTTTGTCATGTCAATGAAAATTGACGATGAAAAATACTATCTACAGACATTTGCAACAAATATTTATTAGAAACAAATGTAGGAAGTAATAACAATCTATATTCATAACCATAATTCTTGATATATGTGTGGATGTCCTTTTCTGCATGCACTCCTTTTCCTTTCAGGAATTCCTATGCTTCTAAGGATATTCTCTATGGTTCATTTCCTATTAACATGTACTGAAACTCTTTGAGAAATTTGTCCTGGACAATGTGGAATTGAAATATATCCTTGTGTTTTCACATAACATGGTACCAAAATTGTACTTGTTCTACTTCAGGGTTCATGTTACTCTTGGTGGGTGAGTCATTGAAAAAATTACAATAAACTGTGGCTATCACTAGATAGGTAGTCATGAAGAACCTTTGGGTCTTGTATAATTTTCTAATTGGAAAGAAATCACATTGGAGATAACTTCTTCCCATTCAAAGACAATAAAATTTATATATATATATATATATATAAAAGACTCAACGAGGCACATGAAATTTTAATTCACATCCCATAACATGGGAAAAAACTAAGAAAAAAACTCTATACGAATCTAATTGTAGTGAAATATAAATGAGAAAAAGGTTGGTTGGAATTTGTGTAGTATAAAGCATGAAGTTTTAAATAAATTTAATTTTGTCACCCTAAGACTCTAGGAAGTTATCAAGTTCAACAATATGAGTATCCTGTTTTGGGTTTGGTAACTTTGGGAGTTAATAGAATTAAGTGCTTTCCTTGTAAAGAAACTCTGATGGTCTTGGTCTTGGGATCAAACTGATTGACACATCAACAAATAGTTTCTTAAGAATAAAAAACCTCTTGGACACATGTTGCATCACTAGGCTCTGTACTCGAAATTATGTTGTTATGCTTCTCTCTACGACTCAAGGTTAAATACCATTAATAAGTTGTAGACCAATATTTTTTTGTTCTTTCACCCAAGTGAATTATTTGATAGACATAATACAACATTTACTACACCATGGGGAGCCTGTGCTTATTGAATTCCATTTGGATTGAAAAGTGTTATGGCAACATTTCAAAGAGCCATGTATTACACATTCAAAGAAACGATCAACAAAATCATGGTTGACTATCAAGATGACCTAACTGTATATTCTAGACTCGAAACATCTTATTGGGCTCATTGAGAACACATTTTTGAATGATTCATACAACATGGAGTATCCTTTAACCCTGGGAAATCCCTATTCGTAATATCAAAGGGAAGACTACTTGGTCATATGGTGAGCCAAAAGGGAATCTGTATAGACCCAAAGAGAGTCAAATCAATAGGTGAATTAAGGCCTTTGCCTACACGAAAATAATTCCAATCATTTTTTGGAAAAATCAACTTTGGAAGGTGCTTTATCTTAGATTATGCATCCATCATCAAGCCTATTAATAAATTGTTGAAGAAGGACATTAAATTTGAATGGATAGAAGAAACTTAAAAAGCCTTTGAAGATATTAAATCAACAATAGCCTTAAATCCAGTCTTAATCAGCCCTGGATTTATAAAGGATTTCATTATGTACACATTGCATATGATGGCAACATTGTTATAGTCTTGACCCAAAGAATGACATCCAATTTGTTTCATGAGTAAATCATTACAAGAACATAAATTGAAGTATTCTTTGACAGAAAAACAAGCTTATGCTCTAGTTAAATATATTGCATACTTCATAAGTTATATTTTTGCAATTACATGTAACAACTGATGTACCTTATCCACATGTTAAGATGATGTTGACACAACAGTTGAGAGAAGGGAAATGGGCTAGTTGGTTGGCCAAGATACGAGAATATGACATTGAGATCAAACTACTGTAAAGGGATAAGGATTGTGTAAATTAATTGGAGGGGTTGAAGCGGTAATATTGAATCTTGTACTGAATAAGGTCAAGAACAAAGTAACCATATTAATGAAAAATGTACCAAGTTCTCATTTATTTAGAAGTCACATCAAATCATGATTTTGATGTCTATTTTGAAAAGTCTTGATGCAACATCAACATTTTTTTTGGAGAAACATATTTTTGACACTTTAAATTTTCTTATGTATTAAGTATATATATATATGTCGGTGATTTTCATACTAATTTTGAAAAGTGTTGATACATTTTGACCTTTTTTTGCATATTTCTAATCCTTTAAATTTTCTTATCAATTTTTTTTAAATGTTTGTGAATTTAATGTTGATTTGAAAAGTGTTGATGCAACATCAACTTTTTTTGGGGTACATATTTTTGACACTTTAAATTTTCTTATGTATTAAGAATGTGTTGTTTTGTTGTTGTTTTATTATTTTTTTTAATGTTGATTATTTAACCATTTTTCAAGTTGTCTTCTTCTTCTTCTTTCTTCTAGTATGTTTGTTTTTAAGTGTTTTTCAAGTTTGTGTTTTTTGTTTTTCTTTGCAATATTTTTATGTAATGAAATTTCATTTTTTTTCGTAAAATTTAAAAAAATAATAAAATTAATATTTTGAAGTTAGAATTTTTTATATGTTTATAATTCATTAATACTTCAATACATATAAAATAATTGTTACTAAAAAGTAATAATTTTAAACACTTAACCAAAAAACACACATTTTTGCATATAGATACAATTTAGAAAATTCACATTTCACTAAAAATGACATGTCAGATAAAGGATGTTTATGGAAAAAAAAATGAACAGAAAAAGTTGAAGTAGCAAATTTTATTATCTTTTTTATGAATTTTATGTCGAGACAATATTTGATTTTTTTTTTTTCAAAAATAATGACTCACATAATTTTTTTTTTTTTGGGTGTATGTTGTGTGCGAGTTTAATGTTGTCCTATGTTTTGATTGGATTCAACACCCATCATCAAGGACTCAAGTAAAACATGATAGATCATAAAAGGCGTTGCCTAGATGTGAGACTTTTTGAAAAATTTTCCGGTTTATTTTCTGATTTGATTTGTTTAGAATCTAACAGGGATTCATTGAAATCACAAGTTTGATGGGTGAACTCTTCCCGATCGAAGTGACCCAAGGGTTTATGAGGGTGTTGAATCCATGTACGCGGTCAAAAAACTAGTTTAAACAACAAAAATCAAGATTTCACCACAATTTTTTTTCATCGGATTCCAACCAGAAATCTATCAGAAACTCCAAAAAGTCCCACATATAAACAACTCCATCAAAAAAGAGTGCATGATTATTTATAAAGAAAGACAAAATTAGTGGCCTGAATGAACATTAAATGGATCAAAAACTAAGTAAATGTTAAATGAGTTTTAAAAACATTTTTAGGGAATAAAATACATTTATTAAAAAAATTGATTAGAATATAAATATGTTGTTAGATCTAAGACTTTTATGATCCAAAATATAGATATCAGTCTTTCAGATTAATCTAGATATCATTCTTTCATATTAATCACATCGTTAGGATTTGGTCGACGTTTTGAAACAACTAATGTGGTTCATCCTCAAGACATGGTGAGAAATCAATAGATCTGAGGGAATAAATACCATGGATGCATCATTGCCCAGAGTTATCCGTTGAAAAACTAGTCGTTGGTTAATTTGTTAAATTGTTTAATAATTTAGTTAGAAACTAGCTGTTATGTAATAATTAAATATTAATTTCGATATTATAAATTAATTATTTAATAATATCAAATTTTATAATAATATTATCTATAATTGGTTAGGGGTTGACTTATTAAATTGTTTAATATTTAGTTAGAAACTACCTTTTAATAATTAAATATTTTATTTCGATATCATAAATTAATTGTTTAATAATAATAATAATATCTACAAATAATAAATTTATATAATATAATTTGTTAGGGTTTGACTTATTCAAGATAAATTGGGTTAAAGGCTTGCTGTTTGGAATAATTCATATTCAAATATTTTAATTCCATTATAATTTAATATTATTAATTTCTATAATAATTTGTTGGAGGAAAACTACTATCTTTTAGATGACATTAGGAAACTACTAGTAAACCTTTGGGGTCTACAACTTGTCCTCCTCTCCATAAACTAGGTCGCAAACAGGGGATTGAACCTAGGTCTCTTGAGTTTCAATGATTTCACATATCTCGGATTACCAATTGAGTTAACCCCAGGACATTTCAATGTTTTATTTCAAATTGTGTTCAATTCCAAATCCTAACAATTTGATTAATCCAAAAAACTAATATCTAAAATATAAACATAGTGAAAGAAAGATGAGTGCTAAACATATTTGTATGTAAATTTATTTATTAAAAAAAATTACCATGATGTTCAAATATATTTAAAAAGAGATAATGACCACAATTTAAATTAAGATAAAGATAAAATAGATAAAGATAAAACCATTAAAAATATTTATTAAAAGAAAATAAAGATAAAGCCATTAAAAAGATTTATTAAAAGAGTTTCACCACAAATTTAAAATAAAATGTATTTATTAAAATATAAATAATAGAAAAGGTATTAACCACAATTTTAAAGTATTGGAATGATTAATAAAGGAATTAAGAATGGGAATAATTAAAATAAAGTAAACGAAATTAATATTGGAATTATTAATATATTTTTATATTTATTAAAAATTTTAGACTTAACTTAATTTTAGTTTAATCATTTCAGTAATTTTTTCTGATCCAAAGGAACCCAACAACCCATCTCTAGGGTCTACGACTTGTCCTCCTCTCCATAAGCTAGGGGGATTTGAACCTGGGTCTGTTGAGTTTCAGCGCTTTCACATATCTCAGATTACCAATTGAGCTGGCCCCAAGACATTTCAGTGCTTTATTTTAAATTGTGTTCCCTGTCGATTGCTGCACTTATTTTCCAAGAGTGAGTTTCCTGACTGCGTTGTTCATTCACCATGCTACCTTTCTGAGCGTTGTAATTTTTGTCCAGAATGTAACTAATAAAATTTCGTTCTTCCACACTATACATTGTTGCATCTATCCTGCTTGGAGTTTTGATTGAGATAGTTTCCAGGGCGAGATTTTTGGCCTTGTTACAAATTATTCTTGTAGCTGAGCTCTTGTTTTGGAATATTTTCCAATTTCTTGCTAGCCAAATTCGCCATAGCAAGGTATAAGGGAGAGTATTCCATACTCTCTTCACCAGGTTGCTTCTTTTTTCTTTCCAGGGACAACTTTTTTTCCAGAGGTGAATCACTTCAGCTATGGAGTGTTGAGAGTTCCAAGGTAAGTTACCAGTGAAAGACAGACTTTTCCCACAATCTACAACAAAGGGGCATTCTACAAAAGATGGTGCATCGTTTCTTCGGCGTTGTAGCAGTTGGGACATCTAGATGGGCCATTGATGCCTCTCTTTTGCAGGTTCTCTGCTGTTAAGATTTTCCCTTTCAGCAGTAGCCATATGAAATTTTTTATTTTTGGAAGCGCCTCTGACTTCCAAACCATTTTCCAGTGATTCCATAAAGTCATGGGAAAGGTGTTGTTGCAGAGATATTGGTGGCCTGCTTGGACTGTGTAATTTGATCCGGTTAAATCCCAACGAAAACCATCCCTCTCATTCTTCTTAATGGGAGCTTTACTGTGAAGGAGAGACTGCAGATAGCATAGACTAGGGTTAAGTTCGTTGGGTATTTCCGGGAAGGACCACCCTATCCAAATGTGAGATTGCGGATCCCAGTTAGAGATTTGGTCCAGATGGTATATACCCCTGTTGTTGAAGAAATTTAGAATGGGTATGGTTTCTTCATGCATGTTTGTAGGTTGTTGTCCCAGGATTTTATCCGCTCCAATGTTAATACTAGCTCCCCCCATAGGAACTTTAGAAGTATTCTGAATCATGAATGGAATAGCTTTTTTGCATAGTCGCCAGATTTTAGAGGAGTCTCTGTTAGGAATATCAGAATCAAGAAGTTGTTGTCTGGGGAAGTTTAGGTATTTGGTCTCCAACACCCTTTTCCACCACGAAGAGGGACCTGTTATAAGCCTCCATGCAATTTTCCCACCAAAGGCTAGATTTAAGAACTTAGGCGACCTAATACCGAGACCTCCTCTGTCTTGGGTTTGAATGACATGTTTCCAGCTGACTAAATTAAACTTGCTTTTGTCGTTCTTCCCTCCTTGCCATAGGAAGTGGCGGAGAACAACTTCCATTTTGTGGTGGAAGGTAGCAGGAGCTTGGTAAAGAGAGAAACGATAGAGGGGGAGAGAAGTGATACCTGATTTGAGAAGGATAAGTGCTGGGTTGAGCCACAGTGATCCCCATTGCTGCACCTTCCGCTTCACCTTGTCAATGATTCCGTCCCAGGTTCCAGCCTTCAAAGGACCTAGGCTCACTAGCATGCCCAGGTAAGAGAAATGGGTCCAATCCAGATTGCAAGAGACACCAAATATATTTGCGATACTGTGAATGACCTGATTTGAAGTGTTCCATCCATATATACAGCTTTTAAGCTGGTTGACCAAGCCTCCAGAATACCCCATAAATTGATCAAGAAGTTTCTTGAACCTCCTTGCTATTGTGGTGGAGGCTCCTCCAATTAACAAGGTATCATCGACAAACTGTGAGTGATTGATGTTCTTGGCTCCATTCCCGAATTTGATTCCAGTGATGAGGCCCACTCTCCTGTTATGATCCAGAGCTTGACTGAAGGATTCCGCCATGAGGATAAAGAGATAGGGGGAGAGGGGGCAGCCCTGTCTAAGACCCCGGGAGGATTGAAATGCTTCACCTGGTCTGCCATTGATCAGGGGGGAAATCCAGGGCCCAGAGATGCAAGCAGTTATAAGATTAATGAAGGGCAACTCGAATCCCATCTTTTTTAGGACAGCTATAAGGAAGGAGTGCCTAACTCTGTCAAAGGCATTGGCCAGGTCAAGCTTGAGTATGAACCCTTTTTCCTTCCTAGAGAGGCTCGAATGTATGGCTTCTTGCACTAGAAGAATGGAATCAGTGATTTTCCTATTGGGCAAGAAACCTCCTTGATTTTCAGAGATCAAAGAGGGAAGGAGGGGTTTAAGGCGAGAAGCTAGAATTTTGGACAGAATTTTATAGGAAGAATTGCAGAGGGAGATGGGTCGGAATCGGGAGAAGGAAGTGGGCCGGTTTTCTTTGGGGATGAGGGCAAGAAAGGTGGCATTGGTGTACCCGCCTATTTTACCCTTTCTCTGAATCCATCTGATCATCTTAATCAGGTCCTTTTTAATAAGACCCCAGAACACCCTATAGAAGCAAATGGGAAATCCGTCAGGCCCAGGCGCCTTATCAAGATGCAGATTCCAAATCGCTCTTTTGATTTCCTCTTCTTTAATTTCCTTATTTAGACTGTCGTTCATCTCCTTAGTGATTCCTTTGGGTAAGTGTTGGAGCAAATCAGTATAATCCTCTTCTCCTTTAGTTTCAGTTAAGAGATCTCTGTAATGCTCAGAGGCGGCCTTTCTAATGGCCTCTTGGGTGCTGTGCAGATTTCCTTCATTATCCAAGATTGAACTTACATTGTTCCTAAGCTTTCGAGCAGTGGCCTGTTTGTGAAAAAAGGCTGTATTTTTATCTCCTCCTTAGAGCCATAATTGCCTGGATTTTATACGCCATTTGGTTTCTTCCTCCCTATTTATGTGGCTCAGCTGAGTATAGAGAGCACTTTCTTGCTCCTTGTTTTGTTGAGATAGGCCATGTTCTTCAATCCTTAATTGGACGCTCTCTAATTCACTCTTGATTTTCTTTTTAACCTCCTCAGGTTCCTTGTAATTCTCTTTGGCCCATTCCTTGATCACCTGTTTGGTTCTTTTTAATTTAGTTTCCCAGATGAAGCCTGGAGAACCTTCTACATGTTGGCTCCAAGCCTCTTGAAAAATTTCTCTGACTGTTGGAATCCAATTCTAAAGGGGGTTGTATTGAAATGGAATAGGCCCGAGGGGGAAATGAGTTTCCAGAGTGAGAGTAATAGGGTAGTGATCAGATGCTGAGGTATTGAGGACGCTGGCATATCCTACAGAAAAGGAAGAGAGGTACGAGATATTGACTAAAAATCTGTCGAGCCTCTCCATTATATTGTCGATGCCAATCCTACGGTTACTCCATGTGTACCTGCGATTTTTAGGAGCAATGTCAACTAATTCATGTTCTTGAGTGATAGCCTCCAGTCGACCTCTGAAGGGATCTGGAGTGAAATATCCCCCTCTTTTTCATTGAAATGTAAGACTAGATTGAAGTCGCCTACTACTATGATGTTTGAATTTAGCTCCCCATCGATACTTGCCTTTAGATCGTCCCAACAGATTTCCTTTTCTTTGTAATGGTTGGGAACATAAACATTATAGATAATTACAGTATGGTTGTCTGTTCTGCTGTCCAGAGTGGTTCTGATCCAATGCTGGTGAAGATTTGTTGAAGTGCAGTTCCATTTACTATAGTCCCAGATGGTGGCAATTCCTCCGGAGGCTCCTCTTGAGTCACTGGTGCATCCTATATATTGTTTCTGCTGATCTATTATTCTTCTCATTTCATGCTGGTCTTGTTTTGTCTCCTGTATCAACATAATATCTGGCTTTTCATTATGAGTTAGGTCTCTGAGGGCAGCAACTTTGGAGGGGTGCCCTAAACCCCTGTTGTTCCAAGATAAGATTTTCATCATTGGGTATTGGGCATGCGGAGAGGTGCTCGCCTCTCTTGATCTTTGTGACTTGTCTCTTTCTCTTGATGCCCCAGAATGAAAGATTCTATTGGTGTTTGCGTTCCCATGGCTATGTCTTTCTGGGCGTTCTCATCCCTGTGTTGCTTGGCTGATTTTCTACCAGGTCCCGGTTTTTTATAAGTGTCGCTGGATGTTCCATGATCTTTCGAAGAGCTTCTGGTTATCCTGGATAGAGAGGGCTCAAGGGAAACCTGCGATGAGTTGATCTGGGAAGGGTGGGGCTCAGAAGGTTCGGATAAGACTAAGGGGGGCAAGGAGGGATCTTCTGGAGGAGGCTCTAGGGAAGAAAGGACTAGAAAGGGGTTAGAAGAGGGGGGGAGGGGCGGATCAGGCGGGAGGGGGACAGATGGAGAAGGGGAGGAAGAAGAGGGACGCGGAGCAGAGGGTACAGGAGGATCAGACTCCAAGGGAGGCTTGGAAGGAGGGGCAAACTTCTTCTTTTTGACTGTTTCCCAATGGCCTTCTTGCTCGTCACTCTCTGCATCAACAAGTTTAGAACATCTATTGGAAAAATGTCCGTATTCGTGACATACCTTACATTTAAATGGTATCTGCTCGTAGTCCAGTTGCTGGACATGGCTCCATTCGTCCACTTTCAGCTTTATTGCTTCGGGCAGTCCTTTGCCTAGATCCACTTCGACACAGATCCTTGCACAAGCTTGCATGTTGTCCTTCGGCTCGCTACGATCAATATATTTTCCTACAACGTTCCCAATGGCACGAACAGACTCATCTCCCCAGCAATGGAGAGGGAGGTGAGGGAGACGGACCCAAACCGGAACAGCACTGGGAACATCCAGTTCGGGGTCAAAATCTGGGGTCCATTTGTTGAGGTAGAGGCCCCTGGAGTCCATGAAATACGACCCATTTCTGAAGATTAGGTCCTTATCCTCTTTGGATTCGAAATGGAATGTATAATATTCTTTTCCACAAAACCTAATTGATATTTTCCCTTGGATTTTGTCTGACCAGTTTCGTTCAACCCATCTTTGAACTGTTCTTTGGGAGGGCCAAAGGCCCGTAAATTGACCTATGAGACCTTTTTTGGCCAGGGATAATGCCGCCATGCGAGGCAGGGTTGGAGGCAGTTGAACTTCTTGAAGAACATCTAATTTCTTAACAAATTTCGAAAGTGCAGGTCTGGGGCGTTGTGGAGGGAGGGATTTCACTAGATCTGAGAAGGCTTTTTGAGGATCAATTCCCTCCCGCGGAGAATCCGGGGGGGCATGGCAGAAGGCCAAGGCCCAAGCGGCCGCGATACCAGAAGGAGGTTGCAGTCTCAGAGGGGCGCGCGTAGGCCAAGGCTTCGGTCCTGAGCGGCAGCGAAAAAACCTTTTGGACTTTCATTCTTAATTGGATTTATTTATTTATTTTTTAACTGTGATGAGAATATTGTATTAAATAAATGTAGTGCCCCGCTCTAGTTAAATGACCTTGATATGACATTAACATTGATTTAGCCTTAAGGCGTACACATTATTCTTTTAGGACCTCAGGTTGAGGATCTAGACACTTGACTCTACTATTAGTGGAAGTGATGGATGTGTTCCTTATGTTGGTTACTTACATTAGTTATGGTTCACGATGAATAACGATGTGGATGACTATGTCATGTTGATGAGGCTATTATGACAATGACTAACACTGTGAAACTTTGTTACTAATGATTATCGAGTATGACAGGAAACAACTAGATGCACTCACATGTGATGAGTCAATGACATCTGGTTTGATGGAAATGAATATTTTGTCTTTGAAATTTTAAAGTTCAATTTGAATCTTGCTATAAATTCTAATGACATGTTAGTGGTTGCAGGCACATGTTAGTTGCTTGGCTGAAATGAATCACACATGGGTGATGGGGCTATACAAATGGATGAAACTGCATGGGAGGGGTGGGACAGTGTCCCTGAGTCCACCTGCTAACAATCTCGTCATGACTTGGGATGGAAGGGTTGAGACATCTTCATCTTGAAGATCACGATGTCGTGGCAGTAGTTCCCAATTTGGTTCGCTCATGAGGAGGATTTACTAGGGCACGCACATCAAGGTGAATTCCTTGATCCCCAACACCATTAGACTCACTATAGTGGGCAACACAAGAGATGATAACAGTCTCTGTTGGCACATAGATTTTTCCCCTCGTAGCCATTAGATGCTTGAAGGGAAAGCATTGTGGCACCCTTGAAACTTCAAGGGGAGTTCTTGAAGGGAACTAATGACTTGGGCACCCTTGGCATCATAAATAAACTAATAGGCATGTCACCCTTGGAGCTTTGAAGGGAATTTCTTAAAGGGCACAATTGATTTGACACCCTTGGCACCAAAAAGAAACTAATAAATATAAGCAAGATATCAAAATCCTATTAATTCACATCAGGCGACGAATGAGGTTAGAACCAAGACAATTAAATCAAGAATAAATTTGGGGTAAAGGGAGAATAGGAAGAAATGAAAACGTTGTACCTTGAAAACTCTACCCTTCCCATGTTGGAAAATATTAGGTAGATAATGTACATAAGTATTTTTACTAAGTAAAAATGGGGTGGGGGAGAGGGACATGGAGTTGATTATAAATATTAATCCTAAAATAGTTAAACTTCATTAAGAGAAGAGGGTGGTGAATTAAAATAATTTTAATAAATTAAAATTTGAGAAATTTAGAGAACATCCATGTGACAAGAACCAACATAAGAATATCCATCTAAGAGGCAAATTGAGTTAAATTAGGAGGTAGTTAGGGGACCAAATCTGAGACTTATCAGTTGACTTCAGTAATGAATACAAATTAAGGAGTAAAAAGGGGAGCTCAATAAACAACTAGGAAAATAAATAGGGAGTCTTGTTGGAGTGAGGAAAAATAATATTTTTGAATTAAAATTTAAGTAAATAATTTTGGAGAGCCTTGGTGAGGGGGTGACACATGGAAGGGTGAATAATCAAACTTTTGGATTAATACAAATAATTAATTATGCATGAAGTGCCAAGTTTCACCTAGTAAGCCCCCTATAAAAGAAGGGGCAAGCCATGGAATAGGGGACTTTTGGTTACCCTATTGTTGGATGGATGAGATTATGTCATGGTGAGTGGCTACGAGCTATAGTTGAGTTTAGTGAGGTAGATGTCTTTAGAGCGGGGGCTTTTAAGCCAATGAGTGCTCACCTCTATTAGCTACCACATTTTCTCCATTGTACAACCTCATTGCATCTTAGGGGGTTGCAAGGAAGAAGAGTAACCAAGGAGTAGGTTGGGAGGTCAACCAGCGGGTCACAAAATTAAGTTAGGGCACATCGACGTTCACACTTGGAGGCGAGCGACAACAAGGGAGAGTAAGTAGCGGCAAGGCCAAAATCAAATCTCCTCTCCGGGTGAACAATATCTGTGGTATTTATGATGTTTTGTTATATGATTTTGTTGTGCCTATGGTTAATAGAATATAAAACCGATGATATGTGGAATGTATTGTAATTCATGGATGTTTGATGTAAATTCCTTAATATCTTTGAGTTTCTAATGTTTATCTACTTATGGTTGTATTCCAAAAAAAAAATGTATAGAGATGGTCTCTATAATCAAAATCCACGTCTAGTCACGCCCTATACAATAGGTGAGTACAATGAAACTCCTTCGAGGCTAGCTATACCCATAACCTAACAATGATCTTTATTCTCAATATCTATTAGCCATTTTACTATCCTAAAGGACACAAGGTCTTTGGAGGTGTAAGTTCTCCAAAAAACTTGTAGATATAGACAAAATTTACACTGCATAGCAGACCCATTGTTAAGGAATAATTGTGAGGGAAGGAATACCATTTCTCATTAGGACTCTTGTGTCCAAGTTTACAACTCTAATGGTGAGATAATTTGCAACAAAATTACTTATTCTCATAATGTAAGCTTCTGTGCGTTAAAAATAGCAATAAGAAATTCAATTTATTTTGTCCTTGAATTAAGTTGTGAATTAAATTGAAATTCTATTCTCATAGCAACTTGTAATAGTTAATTAAGTTAAATTGACTTAATTGACTTAGGAAATTCAAGTTGGAAGGCTATCTAGAGTCATGTAGAGTGATCCCTAAATTTTATGGGCCCAAGTTGAGTTCTTTTAAGTTGTAATTAGATAACTCAGTCTAACTGAGTTATAATCAGTTAAACAAGTTCTAACTATTGGAGTAACTAGTAGGAGCTCTAGTAGTGGGGAAGGGCACCAATGCATTCTCAATGCCACACCAATTAACTGAAGATTCACTCATAAATAACTCATGCATGTAAGTTCAGAGGAAGACCTAGTTGAGATTAGAGTTCAGGGACAATGTACTATCAATTGTATAATTTTCCGAGTTGTACAGATGGTGCATGCAATCAGTTGAGGGCCTATGGATAGAATGCGCAGTTATGGAGAGTGGATTTTCCAATTAAATATGGGCTAATTTTCTCTGGAATTGCGTAAGGAAGTAGGGGCCTGGCAGGCAACAAAATTGGCCAAGTGTTGGCTTGAGCTGGCTTGTGAGGCAGAGAGAGAGATTGTATTAGTGCAAGAATCGTTCGGGTTGAACAAACATTGTATTTTCTTCTCAGATCTTCTGGTTAATGCAATATAGATAGTTGGGGTTTTTAGCAGTTGCTTTCCCAAGAGAAATATTGGGTTATGTGCGATTGATATTCTTCCTTTACTGCTTATTGTTTTCATCGATCAAATTTGGTTTCTTCTAAAGACTAGAGTATATTCTTGTCTTGTGTTTTAGCATATCACATAAGCTATTGAATCTACAATAAAAATCTACACTGTATTTCATGATTTATACCAAATATTTTTTCAGACGAAATCACATATCCACTTTTAAGTTGACGCGTTTCAAACCACTTACTATGGTTCATCATCAAAACATAAAGGGATAGTTGAACTAAATAACTAATAAATAGTAGAGATGCAATGACTCAATCCCAATGGTAAAAAAATTAAAAACTATTATTTACATAGCTGGAGAAACGTCAGATCAACTATCTTCTTTGAAACCCTTAATCATGTTCGTTCAAACTAATGAACTTTGTTGGAAACTTCCCTTCTGTGTAGGTACAAAATCTCAGAATGTAGGGTTTTGTGATTCATGATTTATTCCAAATTTTTTATGGATGAAATCACATATCGATTTTTAAGTCGACGCGTTTTGAACCACTTATTGTGGTTCATCATCAGAACACAAATGGATAATAGTTTTTAATAATTTAATAAGATAATAATTTTCAATTTTTTCACTGTTGGGATTAAGCCATTGCATCTCTACTATTTATAGTTCTCTAGTTCCACTATCCATTTATGTCCTAATGATGAACTATAGTAAGTAGTTCGAAACACGTTCGGAAAATATTTGGTATAAAATTGCTTATTCTCAACATATGAAAGAAGCTAATAACAGAGAAGGCTAATATTAGATTTTGCAATAAAATTGCTTATTCTCAACACATGAAAGAAGCTAATAGTAGAGAAGGCTAATTTCATATTCTTGATTCGATCAATAATGCTTCACAACTTGCAATCTTTAGACAAAGATCCATGAACAAGGTGATGGATAACTAAGTGAGAATCTTCCAATACCACCAAATCTTCGATATTTGCTTCTTCCGCCAAAATAAACCTTTGAAATAATCTACCGCATTATTTACATAATTCCCTGACCCCAACTATACTCAATTTCAAATTTTTTTAATCAAAATTAAGAATAACCCCTATGGCTCCTATCACTCCATTAAATTTTCAAAAACTAAACTAATTTTATTTAAAAGAGTATTAAAAAATACTAAAAGTACAACCATAAAGAATGATGGGATTCTTTAAAAACTATTTTAATTGACTAACATTAAATTAAAACATTAAATATATAATATAAATTAATCACGTAATGATATACTCGATGTAAATTTCCCGCCTTGTAAATGTAATAATTAACTTTAAAAATTGCATCATTAAATTCCGCCAAAGGTAAATCGGGAAAAAGGCATATGGTTGCCTTTTATCACACGCCTTTAATGGTAGCCGCACCCTCGTGGACTGGGCATTGACTGGCCGCCTGTGACGGACAGTGACACCTCAACGTACATATACGCCCGACGGTGACGCCTCAACGTACATATAAGCCCGTATGGTAGAAGCATCGTATGTATCGATCCCATATACGTATATACGTCCACTTTTACGTAGATCCAGATATTTCTAGCTCTTTCCTCGATCACTTTCAGCTTTTTTGTACTTCATCGAGTGGTCTACGGACAAATTTCCGGCGATCTCTGATACTCCGATTCTTGGTGTATGCACTCCAGATCCTTAGCTACGTCACAATTGGCACCGTTTTCGACGGGAATTAGCGATATTTTCCTTTATGCGACAGCAATCTCGTGAAGAAGGTACTCTGCATTGTTTTCCGAGATTTAAGTACTTCGCTTTTTTCGTTCTGTAATGTAAACTGATCCAATTTGCTCCACTGCAATTCCTTTAGCGCGTAGGCTAAACAGGCGACATTTTCGCCTGAAATAGTTGTTTTTTTTGGCAAATATTGGGTTAAATTAGGTTGGAATTTCTTAAAAGTAAGTTACAGTGGTTAAGTTGTGAATTTTGGGGGTGTTCCATAGGTTTTTGATAATTCTAAATATATTTCTAGTTTTAAAATCGTAATTAAAACACTAAATATTTAAGATTTTGTAATAAAAAAATTGCTGGATTCTGACCCAAAAAAATTCCGGACAAAATCGTGGGCTCGGTAGACAACACCATTCGTTTACGGACGGAAATCTCCAATATACACGGGATGATGTCCAGAGAAAGCGCTGAATTTATAATTTCAATGTTAACGAAGGGTTTCGAGGAGATTTACTTTTGCCGTGTCCAACTCAATCAATACAAAGTGAACTCGAGTCCTCCGCATGGCGAAAAATAATAGAACTCAAATCGAAACCGGAGGATTAGTTTTTTCTTGTGAATAGGGGTAGTGCAGGTTCTGTAAATTTTCTTGACGGAATTTGAGCAACTTTTGGCAATGTTAGGGAAGGTAGTGATTTGCTAAATTTGAATAGTATATTGATTACTGAAGATCTCTAACAGGTTTCTGTCTGAAGCGGTGGAGAAATAAGCCTTTGCTTGGTCTAAATCATCTATCAGTTCGTAGTGGTCTTGAATCGTACTGCGAGCTTGTCCAAAAAGTAGTTTATTTTGACGGAATAGTCGTTGTCTCATTTGTTTTGTGCGAGGGCTCAAACTCCATTGACACAGATCAGTGTAACAGTCAATGCGAGACTTGTGTTACCAGACTTTACGGAGTCTGAGTCAGCTCCGGAGTTTGATTTTGTTCTTTGAGGAAACCAAGTCAAGGCAGCTTATGTGTGTCGTACTCAGCGTTGAAGCATAACCCCGAGTCAGCTCAAGAGTCAAATGTAAGTTAGATGGTGGGCAACCAAGAAAAGCTCACCAATCAGAAACATCTGGACAATAAGGAAACCTCTAAAACTAAAAAAGAAGGAAACAAAACTAGTAAAGATGGAAACATCTCTATAGTTGTTTTATTTAATAATGTAATTGATTTTTATCTCATATATTTTGTAATTAAAAACGCATAAGGAGAATGTTTGCGTTGTTTATAAAATGCTCATCTCTCCCTCATAATAAGATGATGGTATTGTTTTCAGGAACATTTGTGTTATTCTCTCATTTTCTGAATCTTTTTAGATCTACATCAATTGGTATCAGAGCATAAGATCTTGGAAGCCATCTACTTGTTCAAAGATTTTTTTTGGGGATTTGTGGCTTAACAATTCAACACCCTTCTTAGTGTGCCCTCTTTGCTTCAGATTCCCATCATAGATTGTCGCTTGAGGTACCTTTCAATCCCTTTAGTGGATAAAAATCATGCCGCCCCGTTGAGAACCCTCAACCGAGGACTCACAAGTCCATGATTTAGCCATGGCTATTCAAGAGCTAATTATGTTGCAACAACAGAGACAGTGGGACACACGCTTTCAATTGCCCGAATTTTTAGGCCAAATGAATGGAGAGGCCGTCGATTTTTAGCTTCGTAGTCTCTATCTTTTTCAAAACATGTCCCACGATGGAAGAGGACATTAAGCTTCAAATCGCCAGTCTACAGTTGGAGGGCCTGGCGCAAACATGGTGGGATACTCAACTCGAGAATATATCCTTGGTTGTTGAACTCAGAGACCAAGCCGAGACCAAATCCACACATCTCACATCTTGGATGACTTTTGCCAAGCCTTAAGGGCACGTTTTTACCCCCCGTGATATTTCCATAATCTCCTTGCCAAATGGTTGCAACTCTGACAACTACCGAATCAATCAATGCAAGCATACATTGATGTCTTCTACAAATTACACATTCAACTCCATATCTCTGATCCAGAAGAGGTATTAATTATTAAATTTAATTCTAGTCTACTAATGTTTTTTCGTCGAGAAGTTGAGTTGTGTTGGGGTGTTTTCTTATCGAGAGTGTACGAAAAGAAACCACTTTAGACTGTGGATGACAAACAACCTAAACAGTAAAAATGGATGTCAAACAGTGTGGATTTGCAGCAAATGATAGAAACAAAACCTGCCAAAGCCCTGATTTATGCAACAAAAATAGTTAAACAACAAAATGGAATAAGAAAATAAGCGCAAGTAACTCCAATAATCCAATGGAAACCAGATATATAAAGAATATATTTTATTAGATGACACCTGTGAAAGGAACAAATAATGTTACCAGTGCCCTTTATGGGATGGGTTCTTGGCTATTTTCAATGCCTTTAGCTTTTTGTAGAGTCTCTCTCCTTTATAATGTGTAAAACCCAACATACAAAATGTTTGAGTTCAATGAGAACTCAAATGGAAAAGAAAATGGTGAGCAACAATGATAATAATTAGAGCGGCAACAATGCATGCAACAATGAATATGATCAAAAGTGAAGAATGGATGTAAAACCTTTCAATTTATAACAAAATATTAGGTTATTCTCGAATAATGGAAAATAATAAAATATTATTAACCAAATTCTAAAATTAACTATTTGGAACATTTTATTATATTTGGTTGGAGGCAAAAAGTATTTAAATTGTTTTATTTAGAAATAATAAATAAATAAATGATTTATTTATCATCTCAAGGAATATGGTTGGTTAAGGAATAATAAACAAATAATGATTTATTTAAGTATTCCTAGGGGATTTAGTCAAACTTGAAAAAAAATAATAGCTAATTAGTAATTAATTAATTATTCCTAGAGAAAAATAAGATAATTAATGATTTATCTATTTATTTCTCATAACTGGGTCAAATATGACAAGGAATATTAGTTAAACAATGGTTTAATTAATTATTCCTAGAAGATAATTAAATAAATAGTGATTTATTTAATTATTCTTCATGGGTTTAACCAGAAATAACTTAACAAATGTGGTTTATTAAGTAATTTCTTATAGTGAAAGCAATTTTACTATGGTGTACTTCGATCCATTTAGTAAATTATGGCTGGATGATACATTAGGAGCAAAACGTATGACCGAAGTACATTGTAAGGGCACAATCACTAGAGATCGAAGGGGAGTCAGAGAGAGAGAGAGAGAGAGAGAGAGAGAGAGACCAATGGCGCTGAATCGAAAGAGGATAGTGACGGAGGGGGCAAGACCAACTAACTGATGAAAGTCTCCTTTTCTGAGTTGGCCTTCAAAATCCTCCAGAAGATATGCCCCCTTGCCTAAGTCCTTACGAATGATATAAGGTCCTAGTGATAACGATTCGAAAGCATCTGGGGCAGGGATGGGATGTCTAAACCACTCGACATCACCATGGATGAAGTCTACAACATAGTGGTCGTGACACTGCTCCGACAGGAAGTATGCACGATGGTGCATATCATCCCAAGGGTAATCAGGGGTAGACATAGTTTCCATGATGTCCTCATCAGAATGGAAGATGAGCAGACAGGAAGAAGATTGACTACATGATGTGGTAGCGGTACTTGGTGCATCATACACATCATCTAAAATGGGAGACGACAAGCTAGTAGATGGAAAATATACCAATGTTGAGACTTGGGTTTCCGACGAAGGAGGTTCGATAGAAGCACGCGCAAAAACCTTAGAAAGGTTTTCATGCGAGGAAGTCAAGGATGATGATAGGTAAAGGATATGGACCGTGGAGTTCGTCATCTCGACATCGGGGGGAGGGATCACGATGGTGGGACCAGAGTCCCCTTGTTCTGGTGTACTAGTGGTACTAGAATCCACAAGTAGAGGAGTAGATGATCCACTACGGGTGGCCTCGAATTCACGAGCACATGGAGGCAATCCCAAAATTTGTTGAGACGAGGGAAACAATGGGAATAGTGACCATAATGATTGCACAAGGCACAAGGGTGATTTGTGCGCAACGTTTTAAGTCTCTTGGCTGAATCCGGTAAGGTAACTTGGACCTCAGGGATATTAGACTTAGGAAATGTTTCATGAACCAAAGGTTTGAGACGAGGAAGTTCAGGACAATTATTGGTGGCATGCCCAACAACATTACACAAAGCGCACAGAGGTGTCGACTTTGGAGCCTTGGGAGCGGGAGGTGCTTGGGGAGCCTTGTCCTTAGGTTCCTTCTTGGCTTTGCTCCCCTGTTCGGATGCTTTCGCAACATGAGTGGGTTCCTATTGAGGTTGCAGTGGAACTGGAGCAGCCACTGTAATATCTCTAATTAGCCATGGCTAATTGGAATATTCGATTTTGCTCAATTTTGCTTTATATAGTTATTTATAAATAAAAAGGTGAGGAAAGGGGGACATAACTCATTTTTAGAATAAAGTCACTCCTTAGTAGCACAACGTTGTGACTTAAAGGGGAGCCAAGGGGGCCAAAGGACCACACAGAGATGGGGCCCACGCAGACACTTGGAGGGACTGTGCAAATGGAAAGGAACACGTGGCAAGAGAGGGACTACGTTGGAGGAGGTGACCCTTGGGATTGAGAGAGCCCAACGTTATAAAGGAGAGAGGAGTCTCATTTTGGCATTCGATTATGTGCATTTGAGCTAGTCACTTCGACTTGGAACACGCTGGCTGTTTAGCCTGTCTGCAGCACTGTTTAGTGCATTGAGTGTCTCCGTTCGGAGATCTCACCTTTAGCCCCGGGGGACTTCGAGTGCCTACTCGGGCAAGGTAGTTTTCAGTAGTCTTTTGCAGTAGGATTGATCTTTGGCGTTGTGGAAGAGCTGAGCATTTGAGGACTGCGCAGTCTTGAGAGAGAGGGACGCAGTTCTTTTGGTGGGAGTTCCGGATTGGGGGATTTGAGTTGGGAGATTGAGCAAGGGATCAACTCTTGCATATTGGAGGATTTTGGCAGAGTTTCGGGCTGAGTTTTGGAGGATTCTATTCAGTGGCAGCACAGAGCCTTGAGGGACAGCGTAGATCCCCAAGGGGTGATTTTCGGGGGTCGGCTATTTTAGAAAAGCTTTCTGGGTTTTTCTGGGTTTCTTGAGTAGAGTTTGATTCCAGAGTTTCAACATTTTCTGAGGAGGGGAACAACCCCAAATCCTCATTTGATTTCCAGCAATAGAAACAACATGGCAGTTCTCCAACCGTTTGGACGCAATTCAGAGAGAGGCCATTCCTTTATTGTTCTGAGTGTATTTCTTCACTTGCCTTGTGCAAGTCGAGGTGCCATCTTTCTGATCACCTCCTGTACTCATTCCATTACTCAGTATAATAAAATGGCTTAGCATTTCTCTCTGCATTTCTTGAGTATCTGCTTATATTTCATGTTTACATTATTATATGTTGCACCACTGTTATTTTTATCACGTTGAGCTTCCCAGTTACTATATCATTTGTACGTATTTAGTTGGAGTTCAATTGGGTTTGAGGGTTATCCCGGAAAAGGGATATTACAGTGGTATCAGAGCATAGATCTGGTTGAGCCTGTGGAGCTAGCAATCTATGACACTGGGAGAAAAGCCCTACATCTATTACAGAGGTAGGAGATACAGAGACACTGGGCGTAGGTTGGAGAACACCTACGGAGAGGGAGACTGTGTTCCGGTGGTGGACGCAGAACAGGAGGAGCTTGTGGTGGGTGCAGAACAGAAGGAGCCTGTGGTGGACGCAGAGCAGGAGGATCCAATGGCAGATGAGGACGAAAGAGATTTGCGGACATGCTCCTCAAATCAGTGCAGGATTTGTCGAGGCAGATCGAGGTGATGGGGCAGAAATTCACGGCAGTAGAGGCTAGACAGCGTGAGAACCCACGAGTTTTCCAGGTTGGTGAGGGATCGGGTACATCCCACCATTTTCCAGAGCAGGGTGCCACTCAGCGTGACACTACTCAGCAGATGGCCTCACATGCCCCTACATGCTCTCCCATGCCCACTTTCTTAGGAGTAGACATGGGGGTTAGAGCCCAGCAGGAGGCAGAGCCCGGTCACATGGGTGATTATTTTGCAGAATACCAGGCCTATGGGCAGGAGTTCAGGGACGCTCTCTCATTTAGCGACTTTGTTCAGCTCCAACGGGATAGTAGACCCCGCGACCATCATAGAGGACACCGGCATTATCACGATGGAGACACCCACTGCACAGCTAGTAGATTCCACTTGCCTACGTTTGATGGTTCATCAAACAGTTCGGCAAGGTCTTGGGTGGAGAAGTTGGACATCTATTTCCAGCTTAACCAGATGTCGGAGGCAGAGGCCATCAAGGTGGCGACATTACATTTGGATGGTGAGGCCCAGGATTGGTGGTTCCATGGGATGGTTACACTCGGACATTCCACAGTGATGACGTATGCCGAGTTCACCAGGAGATTGATGGAGAGGTTTGATCGGAGGGATCCGGAACAACACTTTGTTGAGCTGACAAGGCTCAAATAGACCAGGAGCCTAGAGACCTACATTACAGACTTCTTGAGGGTTTCAGTGATGGTGCCAGATCTATCCACGGCACGGAGGATCTACATGTTTGTTGAGGGTTTAGCAGAGCCACTTTGGGGTCTAGTCAGATCCACTAGACCAGCCACACTCTAGGATGTTATTAGTAGGACTCGGGACTTACAGGATGCCTTACCCAGGACCCGGACACCTTACCCCAGAGACAGGCTTTCCAGCCTAAGGGGAAGGATGTGAGGATTCTGCCTCCGAAGGGGAATCCAGGACGAGCACAAATTGATGATGACACCGGGAGGGAGTTGAAGAAGAAGCGGTTGTGCTTTACCTGTCAGGAGCCGTGGGCACCGGGACATAGATGTGCTGCTAGCAAAGCACATTTTATTGAGGTCTTCTCCGAGAGCAGCGGGGAAGAGGATGAGGAGGATGATGTGGAGGCAGGAGATAGTCATGCCGTGCAGGGTCCCTTGCCGCCTCCACCAGCAGCAGCAGGTGGTGCAGCTTTTGCACCTACCGGAGGAGCCCTTGCAACATTGCGAGGAGTTCCCAAGTATTTGACGCTGCGCGTACGGGGGACAGTACATGGCCAACAAGTATCAGTTTTGGTCGACAGTGGGGCAACCCACAACTTCATCGATGCACAAATGGTTGAGCGGAGAGGTATACCGACAGAGAGCTTCGATGGATTTTCAGTTTTGGTCCTAGGAGATCAGACCATGGTGTGTGCTCGTTATGTTCCAGAGTTATCAGTGACGATGGGCACTTACACACTGACTGACCACTTTTTCGTGGTCAACATTCCGGACACCAACGTAGTACTGGGTGTTCAGTGGCTTATCACTCTAGGGAAGGTCACTACAGATTGGAAGGCCCTAGAGATGGAGTGGGATGATGAGAAGACAGGGAGGCATAAGAAGATACAAGGTTAGCACACATATCCGCCTCAGACTAGTTTAGCTCATTAGATGGAGGCAGTCTTCCGGAAGGGAGACATAGAGTGGGCAATGGAGCTGCGTGCATCAGAGGCAGGGACTACAGGGCAGACAGTGCACCCAGAGATACAGTCCATCCTTGACCGGTATGCCATAGTGTTTGGGGAGATTCCGCCGGGACAGCCACCGGACCGGGGGTTTGAGCACACCATTGAGCTTGAGCAGGGCATATAGGCAGTGATTACTACCCCCTATAGGCATCCCAAGGCCTATCGGGATGAGATTGAGCGGGCCATTCAGGAGTTGCTGGCTCTTGGGCACATTCGGCCGAGCACGAGTCCTTTTGCTTCTTCCGTGGTGTTGGTGAAGAAGAAGGATGGCACATTGAGGATGTGCATTGACTATAGGGCCCTGAACAAGAAGACACTGAAGAACAGGTACCCCATACCCAAGATCGATGAGTTGATGGATGAGTTGAGAGGAGCACGGTTCTTCTCAAAGATTGATTTGAGATCTGGGTACCATCAGATTCGCGTGAGGGAACAGGACATTCCCAAGACCGCTTTCAGGTGTCACTATGGGCACTTTGAGTTTTTGGTGATGCCCTTCGTGCTAACCAACGCCCCATGTACATTCCAGTCTTGCATGAATCACATCTTCTGCAGTCACTTAAGGAAGTTTGTGTTGGTGTTCTTTGATGATATCCTCATTTACAACAGGACTTGGGAGGAGCATCTCCAACACATTGAGACAGTATTGCGCATCTTGGAGGAGCAGCAGTTCTATGCCAAGCTCTCCAAATGTGAGTTTGGGTTGACGGAGATGTCATATTTGGGACACATCATAGGGGTGGACGGAGTGAGGGTCCACGAGGAGAAGATCAGGGCCACCATCAGAGATTGGTCGGAGCCGAGGAACGTGACAGAACTCCGAGGGTTCATTGGCATTTGTACTTACTACCGGAAGTTCGTCAAGAGTTTCTCACAGCTTGCGGCACCCCTGATAGATCTGACAAGGAAGGGGGCATTCAGTTGGTTGAATACAGCGCAACGAGCCTTTGATAGGCTCAAGGAGGTTATGAGCAGCTGCCCAGTGCTTGCATTGCCGGATTTTTCGCAGCCATTTGTTTTGGAGTGTGATGCGTCGGGAGAGGGGATCGACGCAGTATTGATGCAGGGAGGTCACCCTATAGCCTTTGAGAGTCGGAAACTCCTCCCGCACGAGAGGTTGTATTCTATATACGACAAGGAGACGTTGGCCATCATGCATGCATTGGCCAAGTTCCGGGAGTATTTAGTGGGTAACAGGTTCAGGGTGAGCACTGATCACAACAGCCTCAGGTTCTTTTTGGAGCAGAAACAGCTACAGGAGAGGCAACAGAAGTGGATCAGTAAGATCCAAGCATATGACTTTGACATTTAGTATGTCAAGGGTAAGAACAACGTGGTAGCAGATGCTCTTTCACGTAGACCAACCACGTTGTCTCTTATGAGCTTGGACGTAGACTGGAGGGCTCGACTTTTAGTAGAGTACTTCAAGAACAGATTTGCATGTGAGGTTTTAGATGGGCAGGTGGCAAATGATAGGTACAGGGTGGTCGATGAGATCATCTACCATAGGAATCGGATCTTCTTGACTGAGGGATCTCAGCTCAAGAAGAAGATACTTCAGGCATCACATGATTTTGGCCGGTTATCAGGGGTTTACCAAAACCTACAAGGCCATTAGAGTGAGGTTCTCATGGAAGGGCCTCAAGGAGGACGTACTCCAGCATGTTCGGGAGTGCGATGTTTGCCAGAGGAACAAGGGGGAGATGAGCCATCCCGTAGGATTATTGCAGCTTCTTCCCATCCCGGAGGGGAAATGGGAGTGTATCTCGATGGACTTCATCACAGGGTTGCCCATGGTACAGGGCAAGGATTGCATCTTTGTCGTTGTTGACCGACTGACAAAGTACGCACATTTTTTCGCCATATCCGCACACTACACAGCAGCGCAGGTGGCCAAGCTATTCTTCAGAGAGGTCTTCAGTCTACATGGTCTTCCTAAGACCATCACCAGTGACAGGGACTGTTACACAGTAATTTGTCACCATTGGTCACCGTCCCTGTTACCCCTGTTTCCGTACATTGGAGGATGCATTCCGGGACCTGTGAGCAGTGACATAACCTAAAAACACTTGCATTATGTTCCCCTGAGTATGTGCTTCATGTTCCCTAAAGACACCTTCTGCAAATTATCCCTGAAAAGTGCCTTTTTTCCATTGGCGCGGGTCCACAGTGTCTTACCCGCGCCAGTCACTGAGATCCTCAAAAGGGGGTGCGACCATTGGCACTCTGTCTTAGAACAACACCCGCGCCAACCAAGTTTGGTAATGATTTTTGACAAACGCGCACCCATATGTTTTTTCCCTTCAGAACACGAAGTCTTTTGAGGATAAAATCCATCTGATAGAGGTCGAGAGTCATCATCTATCCTTGACATCTATCCACCGCGGCTTTTCGGAGATAATGCCAATCCACAATGGGTGTCCTGGTGCATTGTATCTTCCTCCCCTCTCCATCTATAAAAGTCTGTCCTCATGCATTAGACAAGCTAGTTTTTGAGTAATGCTAGTTGTGATTATGCTTGTCTTGAGTGATAGTAAGAGTCTTGAAGCATAGGGAGGTTATGCTGCCGGAAGTCTGAGAGAGAGAAGGTCTATTGCAAGACATACATAGCTGCTCGCCCAGCCAGAGGATAGGTTCAACGTCAGAACCTTGGTTGTATCTTTCTCTGCTTATTATTCATTAATAAACAACTACTGTTATGGTCCCAATCTCATTGTTCATCATGATGATGTTTGGTTTATTTCCTTTCTGACTGAAATATAGTTGTATGTTAGTGGATTTTATGCTTGTTCTCGTTTTGTTCTTTGCATGTGCAGGTATCCATACGCGTGGATCGCAAGGATTGTGACCTGCCGGAGCAAGGGAACAGGAATATCAACTCTTCTTCGACATTAGCGTTGGACTCCAGGTTGGTTCTCGTAATCCATTTTTAATATGCAACTAGGAACTTGCGTAGTAGCGTGATTTGATTGTTGCTAGTCCCATTTTGGGCTAGTGGGATCGCCTCTGTCCGCAGAGGGGATTTACCTCTCCAACATTTTGGCGACTCCACTGGGGAGGAGCTATTTGTTGTTTGATTCATAAACCTTGGACGGAGTCTGAAGCACGGCCAGGCAACCTTTGAAACGCTATTGCTTTGCATTAGCGGAGTAGATCAACGCCACTTCAGTCGATCTCCGGTTTGGTTTATGAACCGAACGGCTTGGAGTTTTGTCTTGCATGTTAGTTTTCTCTTGCCTATTTGTATAAATGAGCTTTCTGGGTCAGCTTTGAAGCTGTTTCTTGCTGTTAGACCTATCTGAGTACTGTTGACCAGACCCTGGGCTGTTGTATTTATTTTTTGGGCCAGCAAACGCGGTTGGCGCGTTTTTTCCTCTGACAGTCACGCCAGTTGGCGCAGGTTGCACAACAACAACTCGCGCCAATTCTTTGATAGCGCAAGTTGCAGGCTGACAGTCGCGCCAGCCCTGTGAATTTTGCCAGTGTGTTTGTTGGAAGCTCTTTAAACCTAGATTTTTGTCTTTGTATATCTTTTGCGGCTTCTGGAAGTGTGTTGGACCTCTGTTTGACTGGTTGTTACCTTTGTCCTTCAGTTGTTTGCTTATTTCTATCGATTTTGTATCCCAGCCCTAGAGCATCTAGTGGCTTTGCATGTCGAGCCTTCTGTGGGAAGTTTTGCTTTTTGATTATCCAGTCAACTTTTTGGTTGTTTTCCGCACCGGTCTAGTAGTTGTTAAAGCTTGTTATTCCGTGCTTCTGGGCAATTCACTTCTAGCTTGTTTGGATTTTGCTTGACTTCATTTGAACTTAGATCACATGGTTCATTGAAGGTCTGTGCGCTTTTCGTTGTTTTGACAGTTCATCTTGGTGTTTCAGATTTGGTTCTCTTTGCATGGAGTGAATTTTGTTTGTTTATGCCTGTTAATATCTCTTGAAATTCGTTTAAATGCTGTAGGAATTTACAGGGTAAGTTCCTCAGAAAGAACACCAAAAGGACACCGCTCACAACCAGATCACAGATCAATACGCCAGTATTTTTGACGTGGTTAAAACCCTCAAAGAGGGAAATAGTCCACGGCATGTCCCAACGTGGGTACTACAGGCAATTTATTAATCAAAGAATGAAAATTTACATAAGCTTCTCTCATGCACGGATTACCCGAACAATGACCCTCCATGCGCTTTAAATAGAACTCATGGACCAATCGGGTGTCAAGCCACGGATCAAGTGTCAGTAATACCGAGGTGAGAGTGAACCGTCGGACCACTACATATCGTGACCGTCGGATTGTAAGTTACAAAATGTACAACGGTAAAGAAAGACACTTTACCTAACTCTATACCTAACTCTATACTAGACCAAGTTGAACTTAACTATATCCTATGTGTCAGAATATCCTAACATCCCCCCTTAAGAACAACTTGGGATAGGATTGAAGGATTTACAAATATGACACAATAGGAGAAGGAAGGAGGCACTAGAGCCTATCCCCCCTTAGTGACAACTTCCTGAACTCCAAGCATATATCGAAGTTTAGTGAACTTCGCCTCTGTGAGAGCCTTTGTGAAGATGTCTGCAACCTGATCATCTGTTGAACAATATTGCACTTCAAGAACATGGTCATGAATGAGCTTTCTGATGAAGTGCATGTGTAGTTCAATGTGTTTGCTGCGCTGATGCTGGACTGGATCTTTGCATAGCTGAATGGCACTTTGATTATCACACCAAAGTGTGGTTGGATGCTGCTGCTCAAAGCCAAACTCTGATAGGATCTGACGAAGCCACAAGGCTTCCTTACTAGCTTCCACGACACCACGATACTCTGCTTCTGCTGACGAAAGAGAAATGGCAGCCTGTTTCTTACAAGCCCATGTAATAGGTCCTGAACCAAGAGTGAAGACATAACCGGCAGTAGACTTCCGATCATCAGGGTCACCAGCCCAATCAGAATCAGTGAAACCAACTAACAGAGGAGCTGCTTTGGCACTGTAATGAATCCCAAACTGTACTGTACCTCGAACATAACGAAGTATTCTTTTCGCTGCTTTCCAATGACTTTCACGGGGGTTTTGCATAAAACGAGCAACAAGGCCAACAACAAAGGAAAGATCAGGACGAGTATGGGTTAAATACAAGAGTTTTCCTACAAGTTGACGGTATAAGGTAGCATCAACTTCAGGAGAAGTACAAGAGACTGAAAGTTTGACTCCAGACTGAAAGGGAGAAGGGGCTGGCTTACAGTGTTCCATGTGAAAATGACGAAGAATATCACAAGCATACTTGGACTGGGAAAGGAAAATACCCTCCTTGGATTGCAAGACTTGAAGACCGAGAAAATAGTGTAAGTGTCCTAAGTCTGTCATTTCAAATTTCTTTTTAAGGCTGGACTTCACATGGTTTATAAGGTTGGGATCACTACCAGTAAGAATAAGATCATCAACATAAAGAACAAGGATGATAAGAGAGTTGCCCACTTTCTTGGTGTAGACAGTATTGTCAGAATGACACCTAGAAAAGCCAGATTCTAAAAGAAAGCTATCCATTTTGGCATACCAAGCCCGAGGAGCTTGCTTGAGGCCATAAAGGGATTTCTTAAGTCGACAAACAAGGCTGGAGTCTGTTTGTATGAAGCCAATGGGTTGTTCCATATAGATTTCTTCCTGCAAGTCCCCATGCAAGAAGGCAGATTTAACATCCATCTGATGGACTTCCCATTTTAAAGAGGCAGCAAGGGAAAGAACAAGGCGGATAGAGTTCATTTTGGCAACAGGGGAGAAGGTTTCAGTGTAGTCAATGCCTTCAACCTGTGAAAAGCCCTTAGCAACGAGACGAGCTTTATGTTTATCAACTTTCCCATCTGGTCCATACTTGGTTCTGTAAACCCATTTACATCTAACAAGTTTGCGTCCCTTTGGTAGAGGAACAAGATCCCATGTATCATTTGTCATCAATGAATGATATTCTTCATTCATAGCTGCTTCCCAATGTGGATGGCCTGAAGCTTCTGCAAAAGTGTCAGGATCATGATTTACTGGAGCTTGAGCCAGTAAAGAAGAGGCTCTTTCAAACTGAGAACGTGTACGTCGCTGATCTGTAGGATCACCGGCAAGATCACCTGCTGCATCCCGAGTAGCACGGACCCATCTTGGAAGTTGAGGATCCTGAGAAGGTGGGGGAGGATTATCATCCTCGCTTTCATCATCTGAAGAAGAAATGTTTTCAAAAGTAGAAGAGATAGGAAGAGGTGGCACATCCGCCGGACTAGGCTCGCAGGCCGATTTATTTTCATCAAATTTTACATCTCTTCTAATGATAACATTTTTGGACTTAAATGGAATAAGTCTATAACCTTTTACATCTTCAGAATATCCAACAAAAGTACATTTCTCACTCTTAGGTTCTAAAGCTTTATGCTTTTCATCTGGAATATGGGCCCATGCTTCACTTCCAAACACACGAAAGTGACTTACATCTGGTTTAATGGAACTCCAAGCTTCTTCTGGAGTGATATTCTCTAGAACCTTAGTAGGAGTGCGATTGATTATATAATTTGCACAATTAATTGCTTCGGCCCAAAAACTAAGACTGAGTCCTTTAGATTGCAGCATACAATTAGCCATTTCCTTTAAGGTGCGATTTTTCCTTTCAGCTACACCATTTTGTTGTGGAGTGTATGGAACAGTATGTTGCATTTGAATTCCATTTTCGGTGCAAAAGTTGATGAATGTGTTTTTAACATATTCTCCACCATTATCAGTTCTTAGCTTAAGAATTTGATGTCCAGATTGTTTTTCAACAAAGGCTTTGAAGGCCAAAAATGTGTTAAATACTTCGCTCTTGAGTTTTAAGAAGTATACCCAAGTGCGTCTGGAGAAATCATCAATGAAAGTTAAGAAGTACTTGCAGCCAGAGAATGAAGCAACAGGAAGAGGACCACATAAATCACTGTGCACAAGCTGTAAAGGGGCTGAGGCGTGCCAAGAGGCACGTTTGTCAAAACTGTCCCGATGATGTTTTCCGAGTACACATCCGGAACAAACACCATCTCTGCAAGATACCATAGGAAGACCTGTCACCATATTTTCTTTACATAGATGTTGAAGGGAGCGATAGTTTAAGTGACCAAATCGCTCATGCCAAAGTTTGCTCACTTCATCATTATGAGCAACAAATACTGAGGGAAGATTGGATGACCCAAAGTTGTGAAACTTATACAACCTTGTGGAATCATCAGCAAGACCAGTAGCTAGAATCTGTTTAGGATCTTTTAGATCCTTGATTACAACATCATGAGGTGAAAATTCAACAGTGGAATCATCAGCAAGACCAGTAGCTAGAATCTGTTTAGGATCTTTTAGATCCTTGATTACAACATCATGAGGTGAAAATTCAACAATTTTACCTTCACCTGAATGAGTTATCTGATAGACAGATAGAAGGTTGCAGGATAAGGTTGGAACACATAATACATCATTAAATTGACCATTGTCTAGATGAACAGTTCCAGTCCCTACAACATTAAGAGATCTATCATCACCAACATATATATTTTTGGTGTTACAATCATTTAAAGAAGAAAACATGACTTGGTTTTTGGCCATGTGATAAGAGGCTCCAGAATCAATGAGCCACTCATGAGAATGAGAAGAAGAAGAAGATACATTTAATGCATAACCAGACTGAGATGATTGACAACGACATGCAGAAAGTGCCATTCCGGAAGTTGAAGTTGAAGTAGGCTCCACATGGATGTTATGTTTCTTCATTGCGGCTTCCAAGGCTTCCATCTTCTTAAAGCATTTAGATTCTAAGTGGCCATCTCGATTACAAAAGTTACAATGTCTATCAGTCTTCTTCCATTTGTTTTTATTGGTCTTATCATTTTGCTGAAATGATCTTTCATTTTGAGGCTGAGTTGGTTTAGGACCATTCTTTTGAGGATATGACTTCTTAGGATTCTTTGAATTTGGTTGCTGCTGGGCGGCTAACGCTTTCGTGGAAGAGTTTCCAAGATTAAGAAGACCAAGGTGTAAGAGTTTTTCTTGTTCTCTTATTAAGGAATCACAAAAGGAGTCAAAGGAAGGGGCCTTGTAGTCTTTTCCTTGACAAATGAAAGCTTCCCTTGTAGAATGGAAAGTGGAAACAAATACAGAGTAGGCTGGTCCCAACTTAGTAAGGATGGAATAAATAAGGTTACCATCTTCTTTCTTAACTTTAACACCTTCCAAGAGATATCTAAGGGTCTTGAATTTGGACAAGAAATCTTCAATGCAAGAAAAATTATTAGGATCCAAAGTAAGCAACTCATTTTCAAGTTGATGGGCTCTAATTTCATTTTTAATCCCAAAAACTTTAGCGAGTTTTTCTAATGCTTCATGAGGAGTCTCAAGTTCTGCAATGTGGAATCTAAGATCAGGAGAAATAGACATCCCTATCAAACCACGTGCTTGATCTTGTCTATTTTCCCATTTTGCAGCCTTGTCTTCATCTTTTGGTTTCTTCTTTTGGTCTGTGGCTATTCTGAAGAGACCTTTACTTCTAAGTAAATCTTCCATGTAGGCTACCCATTGGAAGTAGTTAGTGCTGTCAAGAATGACTTGGCATGGACTTTCCATTTTTTTTTTTAAAAAACTGAAGCTGAAGATGCTGAAAGTAAGTGTTCCAATGGATAGATCTCGAAAAAATAGGCGGTTTTAAAAAAAACGGCTCTGAAAAAGGCTTCCGGATGAAGAAGTTATGGCTTTTTGAAAAAACATTGTTGACGTTGCCGGCAAAGTGCGCGAATGTGCGGGAATGAAAAAATCCGCCCCCACAAAATGGAGATTTGAACCCAAGACCTCTACTCTCTTAAAATAGCTTTGAACCAATTGATCTATACAAAAAATTTGAGAGAGAGAGAGAGAGAGGGGGAGGGGGGCCTTGGTTTGCGTGCTTGCCTTGAGAAAGCTCTTTTTCCCTACAAAACACAAAACACAAAACCCAACACGAATATGCAAAGAAAAACGAACCTTGCGGCTCGAAGTTAGCTTTAGCCAAAAAACTAGAAATTTAAAAAAAAAAATCTCAAAGTTAGCTTTAGCCGAAAAACTAAATATTTTTTTCAATGTTTCTGATTTTCCGAGATCATACTAAGGTGCAGGGAAAAGAGCATACGCATGAGAAAAATCCTTCCTTTCTGTTTCTGATTTGCCCAGATCGCACAGAGTCGCAGGGCAAAGAGCATACGCAGAAATGAAAGGTATAGATCCGGTTAAAAAAAAGGCTAAATAAACCGAAACCGAAATAAGCAGAGAGAAAATAACAGTAAACTGCAAAAAACACTGTATACCTCCCGATCTGAAAAATGACGCAGCTAGGGCTACCGGAAACCTTTTCGCGTGAAACGAAAGGGGTTCCTCACTGGAACAGATGCTCCGAACGCAACAGAGCAGTCCTCTCGGCCCGAAAGCAGTCAGAAACAGCAGATCTAGGAAACGACAGTCGCATGCAGTTCTACCGGCTTCAGATTTGGATCACCAACGGACGCGGCCCTCAAATAGCTCCGATACCATGTAGGAATTTACAAGGTAAGTTCCTCAGAAAGAACACCAAAAGGACACCGCTCACAACCAGATCACAGATCAATACGCCAGTATTTTTGACGTGGTTAAAACCCTCAAAGAGGGAAACAGTCCACGGCCTGTCCCAACGTGGGTACTACAGGCAATTTATTAATCAAAGAATGAAAATTTACATAAGCTTCTCTCATGCACGGATTACCCGAACAATGACCCTCCATGCGCTTTAAATAGAACTCATGGACCAATCGGGTGTCAAGCCACGGATCAAGTGTTGGTAATACCGAGGTGAGAGTGAACCGTCGGATCACTACATATCGTGACCGTCGGATTGTAAGTTACAAAATGTACAACGGTAAAGAAAGACACTTTACCTAACTCTATACCTAACTCTATACTAGACCAAGTTGAACTTAACTATATCCTATGTGTCGGAATATCCTAACAAATGCATTATGCCATCTTAAAAGAAGAAAAAACAAAGGATCTTTTTGCATTATATTAGTTAGCATTTATTGTTATTTGTTGCTTTTAAAAAGAAAAGAAAAGAAAAAGTTTCATTTCTTGTTATTAGCTGCATTAGGATCTTTGTTGTTTGTTTATTGTTCATTTTGTTTGTTTGAAAATCTCAACTCTCCTGTAGTTAGAATTCATTGAACGAAATGATATAATTTTGGCATATAGTGTGCATTTAGGAAATTTTTGAGATATCACATATGGTAGGACCAAAAAACTGAAACTTAATTGAAGAGCAACTGTAAAATAAACCGAATGAACCTAACAACGCATTGGAACCTAATGCACATATTCTAGAGGTCTAGGCTAGAGACGTGTTTCGGCGTCGTAAAACCTGGTAACTATTGCCTCGCTGATGGTTGGGTGATTCCTCCTGAGAGACAATAAGTACCAGTACGGACTGAGCTCCCAAGTACCGTCGCGTATATACGGGAGACTCCACTAGGCTATCATCCTTTATCCATAGGAAGCCGAGTCTGCCGCCTTACAAGCCGTAATGCACTGAACATAGCATTCGGGAAGATTGATTGCAGTACAGGAAGTCCTTGGTTTTCATCTGATTGCCAAGGTGTATAAGCAGTTTTACGGATTGTTTGGTAAACCCTTTGCCTAGAGTCTCCAGAGTAGTCACTTTTGATCCTTTTCGGACTCCTTAAAAGAAAAGGTGCCTGTGAGCGTCTTGTCACTTTGTGCTCATTAAACATTCGAAGGAGACTAGAGTCATTTTTTGTCCTTTTCTCGACTCTTAAAACATGAAAAGGTCAAGTTAAGTCCGTGCGTCTTAAAATTTATTTGGCCACGATTCACATTTACCCAGTTAGATCTTGTTTGCGTTAGCTTGAGTAGGGTTCTTTCTCGTTTTCAATGGCATCCTTCCCTGAGTCTACCGGCCAAGGTGTTCCCCCGGATGGAAACCCTAGTCCATTTCCTTCTTTTGGAAATGTCGGTGCTCCGTATATGGCAACTTTGTCTTTGCCTGGGTTAACCATCGGTTTGCCCGTATGGTTGTTTTCGACCTCGGTAGTCCCGAGTGTGATGACTCCTGTTCCACCGTCTCCTCCACCCGAACAACATCATGTTGATTCCAAGGTGGACCTCTCCCCTTCTTCGCCTGTTTCTACGTCCTCATCTTCTACTTCACCTGGCGAAAGTCTGGATTCAAGTAACCAGGTGGCTAAGAAGAAGAAGAAGAAGACGAAGAAGAAGAAGACTCCTAAGCGAGAGGTTAAAAGTACAACTCAAGTCGAGCCACCTTCGGCTCCTCCGCGGAAGGTCAAATTTCCTTGTAGGTTGTGCAAGGAGGACCATCTTCTTCGCGATTGTCCTGGCATTCCCAGGGTCTTAGAAGTATGGTCTCGCGATCCGGCCCGCCCCTCATCGTCCTCTGAAGCTCACGGCGATGCTACACTATCAGCTGGAAATGTTAAGGGAAAAGGGAAGATTCGAATCCCCTGTAGACTTTGTGAAGGCAATCATCCCCTTCACCTTTGTCCGCTCATGGATAAAGCCTCTGTTCTCTTGGAAAGTCTTACAGCTCCCTCACCCCAACTTCCCGTTGGTTATCAACGTCTCTCTGCAGCCGCAGATCGTTGCCCTGCTGACAAAGAGATCGACCAAGATTCCTCTCTTGTCCAGCCTCCTCTTCCTGAACCTGGCTCTGCCAAGCCTGTTCCAGACCAACCATTGGTCGGAAAGAGTGTCGACTCGAGTTCACCACTCGATCACTCTGTTTCGAAAGAGCATAATTCCCATGTTCTTCTCGTCTCCTCAGATTCTCTTGAGTTCGGAAATGACTCTCCTATCCCAGCTGCTCCCGAGAGTCCTGCTTCGGTCCCTTTGGAGCAGGGGGGCAATCATACGATTCCCCCACCAAGTAGTTCAGTCGTTTCCTTCGACTGGAGTCGTTTGACCACCTCCCGCCTTCCATCCCATGTGCCTTTCTGGGTTACGGTACACGCCTATAATAAGGCGATACCTGGCACTGTTTTGGATGAGGGTGCATCTGTCAGTCTTATGCCTACCACTACTTGGCAAGCTTTGGGTTCCCCACAGCTTGTGCCAGTCGCACCGAATCTGACGGCTTTTGACGGAGGAACTAGTCAACCATTAGGGATCCTTCCAAAGTTCCCTATTACTTTGGGAGGCAAAACCGTCTATATAGACGTATCGGTTACCCAAGGTGCTTTAGATTTCAGTCTTCTCCTTGGCCGTGACTATGTTTATGCCATGGGGGCCCTTGTCTCTTCACTTTTCCGTGTGGTTTGCTTTCCACACGATGGAAGAATTGTGACTATCGATCAATTATCGTTCGTTCGTCCACGGGTCCCTCCTGCGCAGTCGTCATCCCCTCCTGGTTTTCATCCACCAGTTGCATCTGCCCCACCACAGATCAACTACGTGGCCACCTATCCCGTGCCTATATCCAGTGATGCCGCCGTTGTGCATAGTGTCCTGGGGGCATTGGGCCCTGACTTCCAAGATGTTTCCCTTCCATCGGGAGTGACACTCTCGGAAGCCCCGACTTCCTGTTCATTATGATGAAGTTCGGGCGGAGCATAGTTCTTTTCCTGTGTCAAGCTCCTTAAAAAATGAAACTGGTACTGGTCGGAGCATAGTTCTTTTCCTGTGTCAAGCTCCTTAAAAAATGAAACAACTCCCTTTCCAAATCGAGTCTTTTGATTAAGATCTCGTAAAATACAAGTCGAGTCTTTCACAGATCTCGAGAGTGAACCTTCATTCCATCCACCTTGTTGAATGCAATGAAGCTTGGGGGGCATGTACCTCGATTTGCGTTATCATGCTGGGGGCATGCGAACTTATAACAAGCATAGTTTTTCATTTCAAGCTTGTGTAAACATGAAACCGAATCCAAGCAGAGTTCTTCATGGTTCAAGCTTGTGTAAAAATGAACCCATATCTGATTTACATCTCGTGACTGCTGCCTATCTGCTAAATTCTGCTAGATGAGCCTTGGTTGTTTCTTTCCATCGCCACCATCTCTTTGGCCGATCATATGCTCTCTCTTTATCCTTTCCTGAGGAACCGCAGCGATGAGTGGTTTTATTAGCCAGCCTCTTAACTATTATATGTTTTGAGCAGTTCCACCATTGTCGGAACCAGTTGCTACCCTTTATACCACTCGTTCCTTCAGGACGAGTCTCCTTTAAGCTCTTTTTTGACTCGTAAAAAATGAAAAGATAGCCGAGTATTTTTCCCTTTTTGACTCGTTAAAGAAAATAAAAATGGAGGTCTTCTTTCAGCTCTTTTCCGACCATTTAAAGACGAAAAGATTGTCGAGTTTTCCCTCTTGACTAGTTAAAAGTAAATAAGAGGCGGTCGTTTTAAGTTCTTTTTCCTGACTGTTAAAACATAAAAAGATTACCGGGTTTTTGTCGTTTCAAACTCGTTATTGGTTACGAAACGACGTGGTTTTGATCGCTTTTTTACTTTTTCAGGTCGAAATCACTATTTATGAAAAGTACTCCTCGATCGTAATGATCGGGCGGTTCTTTCGAGCATTGTTTTATACTTTTTCGGGCTCGAGAGACACAACTTTACGAAAAAGGACACCCCTGGAGTTTCCTTTTCTGCTGTCTTTTCAAACTCTCTAAACATGAAAAGACGCCGAGTTCTTCCTTTGTCAGACTCGTTAAAACCTGATGACATCGGATTTTGTCGAAATGACCTACCACAAGCATATGCTATCCCCATCAAGCTTGTTAAAAATAATTGGGGTACTCGCCAGAAATGGCGGGGGAAAAAAGGAACCATAATTACCGTCGTGTCGGCAGTATGTCGCTCTTGAACATGGCACTTCTCTGCTTTCGTGTCTGGGTGGGGATATCTCATCTCATATTTTTCAATTGCTTCCGTGGACTTGGGTACTCCTATTTGACCTCTCATCTGCTCATTGCCTCGTCATCCTGACCTCTGGTACATTGATGTCAAACACTGCCAATTCCATTGACGTGCCGCCGATATGTTCAAGAGAAGTTGACCTCCGCAAAGAAACAACCTCCCTCCGATAGCTCGCACAATCTTGATTCACAATATTATCTCTCTGTCTCGTGTCGATGATGTGGGAAACATTATGGCCCACCTTCGATCAAGGTCACTTCCTGTCGACTTCAGCTCATTATCCAGGAAGCTGATCTAGAGACTCCCTTCCGGTGCCTTGGAGCCTGCATGCCTCAATGGCAGGTTCTTCGTGTTCGACGTGAGGTTTTCATCATTGGCCTCCGATCGAATGATTCTACGGGTGTTCGACGTCAGATCACTAATTCGCACGCCGTAGATTGTACCTATAGTACCTTGAGGGCCATTGTCATTATTGGTGGTACCTCTCGCGTCTGTTAACAGTTTTCAATATTGACTGGTAATCAGACGATGTTCATGCGTGTTCAACTTCAGCTCATATATTCGCATGCTTGAACTTGTACTTTTGTTCGGGTCGAGATGGAGCGCAAGACCCTGGATTGTGTTTGTTGTAATCCAGGCGTGATTCTTGATACATGACTCATTCACTGGATGGCTGCGACCATACCTGAGTCGATTCATTGATCCTAATCAGATGGCTGCGTCCATACTATGGATCTAGATTATTATGTACTCTCATATGGATGGCTGCGAGCATACCACATACATCATGTACTTGAGCTATCAGTTGTATCTCTTAATGAAGATTCTCGGCGGCAGCTACATGTGTTCTTGAAAAGCATTTCACCCCTCTCTCTCTCTCGGGCCTCATGCTTTAGGGGGCATCTGTTACACAGTAATTTGTCACCATTGGTCACCGTCCCTGTTACCCCTGTTTCCGTACATTGGAGGACGCATTCCGGGACCTGTGAGCAGTGACATAGCCTAAAAACACTTGCATTATGTTCCCCTGAGTATGTGCTTCATGTTCCCTAAAGACACCTTCTGCAAATTATCCCTGAAAAGTGCCTTTTTTCCATTGGCGCGGGTCCACAGTGTCTTACCCGCGCCAGTCACTGAGATCCTCAAAAGGGGGTGCGACCATTGGCGCTCTGTCTTAGAACAACACCCGCGCCAACCAAGTTTGGTAATGATTTTTGACAAACGCGCACCCATATGTTTTTTCCCTTCAGATCACGAAGTCTTTTGAGGATAAAATCCATCTGATAGAGGTCGAGAGTCATCATCTATCCTTGACATCTATCCACAGCGGCTTTTCGGAGATAATGCCAATCCACAATGGGTGTCCTGGTGCATTGTATCTTCCTCCCCTCTCCATCTATAAAAGTCTGTCCTCATGCATTAGACAAGCTAGTTTTTGAGTAATGCTAGTTGTGATTATGCTTGTCTTGAGTGATAGTAAGAGTCTTGAAGCATAGGGAGGTTATGCTGCCGGAAGTCTGAGAGAGAGAAGGTCTATTGCAAGACATACATAGCTGCTCGCCCAGCCAGAGGATAGGTTCAACGTCAGAACCTTGGTTGTATCTTTCTCTGCTTATTATTCATTAATAAACGACTACTGTTATGGTCCCAATCTCATTGTTCATCATGATGATGTTTGGTTTATTTCCTTTCTGACTGAAATATAGTTGTATGTTAGTGGATTTTATGCTTGTTCTCGTTTTGTTCTTTGCATATGCAGGTATCCATACGCGGGGATCGCAAGGATTGTGACCTGCCGGAGCAAGGGAACGGGAATATCAACTCTTCTTCGACATTAGCGTTGGACTCCAGGTTGGTTCTCGTAATCCACTTTTAATATGCAACTAGGAACTTGCGTAGTAGCGTGATTTGATTGTTGCTAGTCCCATTTTGGGCTAGTGGGATCGCCTCTGTCCGCAGAGGGGATTTATCTCTCCAACAGGGACAACCGTTTCATGAGTGGGTTTTGGCAGGAGCTTTTCCGGTTGGTGGGGACGGCGTTGACACCGAGTACCAGTTATCACCCACAGACGGACGGGCAGACAGAGATAGTTAACAAGTGGCTGGAGGGCTACTTGCGTAACTATGTCAGTGGGCAGCAGTGAGCATGGCTGAAGTGGCTGTATGTAGGGGAGTACTGCTACAACACTACACATCACATGTCCATTGGTATGTCACCATTCTATGCTTTGTATGGATATCATCCCTTATCTTTTGCTGACATGATGTTTGGTGCTAGCAAGGCTCTGAGAGCCAAGATTGGATCCAAGAGAGTCAGGATATTCTCTGAGCTCTCAAGGATAATATGGCTACAGCACAGAACCAGCAGAAGCTGTATGCCGATAAGGGTTGGGTGGAGAGACAGTTTGAGGTAGGGGACTTGGTCTACCTACGATTACAGCCATACCGACAATTGTCACTAAAGCAGAAGGGGGTTGAGAAGCTCAAGCCCCGCTTTTATGGGCCATACAGGGTGATACACAGGATTGGACAGGTTGCGTATGAGTTGGAGTTGCCCCAAGGCAACAAGATTCGTAACGTCTTTCATGTATCATGCCTGAAAAAGGCATTGGGGCAGCATGTGACAATGACATATGAGCTACCACCCACAGATGATGAGGGGCATTTGGTGTTGCAGCGAGAGGCTATTATTGATACTAGGGAGAGGCAGCTGCAGAGCAGGACGGTCCGGGAATTCTTGGTGAGGTGGAAGAATTTACCAGATGAGGATGCCACTTGGGAGAGTGAGAAAATTTTGCAGCATCCATCACTTCAGTTGCTTGAGGACAAGCAACTTTTTGCCGGGGGAGACTGTAATATCCCTAATTAGCCATGGCTAATTGGAATATTCGATTTTGTTCAATTTTGCCTTCTATAGTTATTTATAAATAAAAAGGTGAGGAAAGGGGGACATAACTCACTTTTAGAATGAAGTCACTCCCTTGTAGCACAACGTTGTGACTTAAAGGGGAGCCAAGGGGACCAAAGAACCACGCAGAGATGGGGCCCATGTAGACACTTGGAGGGACTGCGCAGATGAAAAGGAACACGTGGCAAGAGAGGGACTAAGTTGGAGGAGGTGGGCCTTGGGATTGAGAGAGGCCAACACTATAAAGGAGAGAAGAGTCTCCTCATTTTGGCATTCAATTATGTGCATTTGAGCTAGTCACTTCGACTTGGAGCACGTTGGCTGTTTAGCCTGTCTGCAACACTGTTTAGTGCATTGAGTGTCTCCGTTTGGAGATCTCACCCTTAGCCCCGGGGGACTTCGAGTGCCTACTCGGGAAAGGTAGTTTTCAACGGTCTTTTGTAGTAGGATTGATCTTTGGTGTTGTGGAGGAGCTGAGCATTTGAGGACTGCGCAGTCTTGAGAGAGAGGGATGCAGTTCTTTTGGTGGGAGTTCCGAATTGGGGGATTTGAGCTAGGAGTTTGAGCAAGGGATCAACTCTTGTATATTGGAGGATTTTGGCAGAGTTTCGGGCTGAGTTTTGGAGGATTCTATTCAATGGCAACGCAGAGCCTTGAGGGACAGCGTAGATCCCCAAGGGGGTGATTTTCGGGGGTCGATTATTTCAGAAAAGCTTTCTGGGTTTTTCTAGGTTTCTTGAGTAGAGTTTGATTCTAGAGTTTCAGCATTTTCTGAGGAGGGGAACAGCCCCAAATCCTCATTTGATTTCCAGTAGTAGCAGCAGCACGACAGTTCTCCAGCAGCTTGGACGCAGTTCAGAGAGAGGCCATTCCTTTACTGTTCTGAGTGTATTTCTTCACTTGCCTTGTGCAAGTCAAGGTGCCATCTTTCTGATCACCTCCTATACTCATTCCATTACTCAGTATAATAAAATGGCTTAGCATTTCTCTCTGCATTTCTTGAGTATCTGCTTATATTTCATGTTTACATTATTATATGTTGCACCACTGTTATTTTTATCACGTTGAGCTTCCCGGTTACTATATCATTTGTACGTATTTGGTTGGAGTTCACTTGGGTTTGAGGGTTATCCTGGAAAAGGGATATTACAGCGACAAGGGTGGTAGGGATCAGTTGAATCGGGGTTAAAGCATGATATGGTTTGAGCTGACTAGGCAGAGTGCTTGCTGGGGGATCAATGTACCATACTGGGATCCCCAAAGTCATATTAGGGAGAGTCAACGAAGCCATGACAGGGACATAAAAGATTCCAGGGGGCGGAAACAAGAAAGGTATCTGTCCTGCAGGGTGATGTCCTGGTGGAATAGTTCCTGGATGATTAAGACTTGGTGGAAACAAAGGGGAGGCACCCACAAAAAGAGGAGGTCCTGGAGGGGTGGATCCGGATGGCTCGGCTGAGATGGTAACAACAGGGTGCTGAGGAGTTGGTTGTTGACCAGAGGTACCAGATTGCTTTTGAGCAGCCTGTGACGCTTGTAACATGCAAACACTCAAAGAGATAGGCTCAGAGATGGGAGGGGAGGACTAGGGAAAGCACCCAACAAGGTGGAATCTTTGTAGACTCTGGGTGAAACACTGGTGAGAGGGGTGGCAGATTGCTTGTCGGACATCGATGAGATAATGGACTCAGGGGAGGTTAAGGATGACGGCTCATAATATGTCAATTGATCGATAGTGACGATCTTCCCTTCATGGGGGAAGCACATCTTGCAGAAAATTGCAGACGCGACAACTGACATGGTGTATGTGTAACTACGACCCAATAGAATGTTGTAATCTAGAGGGGCATCAATAACCTCAATGTCTACATTAACAGTCTTGCCCACAAGAGTCACTGGACAATTGCGATACATGCCGAGAGGCTGGGAGGGGTGACCGTCCCAAGCATGCAAAGTGATGGTAAATGGGCCAATTTGAGTGACTTGAGTTGCTTCCAAACAACAACGGAAATCACGCAGGTGGATGTGCCTTCGTCAATAGTGCATCGGGAGATGATGGAATTATGGACTCGCACTGGTATCTGGAAAGCAACGAATGATGGTAATGGAGGATGTTCTGATGGATCAACGGGAAAGACAATCAAAATATCATTTGAAGGATCTACTGCGCCCAAAGCAATTAGTAGAGCTTTCTTCTGAGATGGGCATGATTGGAGGACCGCTAGCGTCGACATGGCAACGGGTGATTGTGCCAAGTCATCTACTATACTGTATGTATGGGCAGCTCGGTTAGAAGCCACATTACAGTGTAATGGTCCCTTGGGGATCTTGGGAATTGACTCAACTTTAGGCTGAGGGATCTGTAACAGACCATTTGGTGTCATAAGAGGCTTAGTAGATGCTTTGGTTTTGGTCTCAGTTGCGAACGAAGACGATGGCTTGTCGTATTGATGCGACCAAGTTTGCAAGTTGACATCAGAGGTATTGACCTCGTTAGAATTCATCATGAGGATCTGGTAGTCACCAGGACCAAAAGGTTGGGGAGGGTGGGCTGCTTGACCTTGCTGAGGTTGAGCAACAACAAATCCTTGCTGAGGGAAAGGATTTGTGAGCACGGCCGGTTGAGATGGCGCAGGATTCTGAGGCGATTGCTGCATGGGCAGTTGACCTCTAGAAGCTGCTTGGGCTTCCCACATTTGGCGCATCTGGGGTAAGAGGGGACACTCATGAGTATAATGGCCATGTACACCACAACATGCATAAGGCTTGTTCATACGAATAGCCTTGTTTTGCTTAGGCTGGTTGCCTTGTTGCTGGTTGTTGGTGTTAGGTTGGTTCCCTTGGGGTTCATTAGGTTGATTACCTTGGTTACCCTGGTTACCCTTCCCCTTATTCTTTTTCTTCGAACTTTGGGGATTGGTCGCACTTTGCTGTGCATACACTTGACCCTGAGGGGGCGGTGGCTGCTGGGGCTGAGGATGCATGGGAGGCTGCGGCACTAATGCCTGAGGGGCTGGAGTGCTCAGCAGTGCATAGGTATAAGATGGTGAAGGGGCAACGGTCTGGTAGACAGGTTGAGCACTAGCTGGCCCTGACATCTGCTGATGTGGTTGGGTGAATGCATAAGATGTGCTTTGTCCTAAATACATGTTGTTGGTAGGAGGGGGATAAGTGTTGGAGGAACTGGTGCCCCCCTGCGGATAGCCATAACTCTGCTGAGTATACGGCGAAGGATGTGAAATAGCTCCAACGATACCGTCGACGGCGTGAGATGCCCCCGGTGCATTGGCACCACCAGGACGAGGGAGGTTTGGTATAATGGTATAGACATAACTGGATTGAGCATAAATCAAGTCATATCAGAGCGGTTTGGAGAGCTTCTTCCTTTGTTTGAGGAAAGTGAGATGCGACATCTTTGGCAATGGGTGCTAAAAGAGTCCTAAGAAACCAATCGAGGTAGACACGGTCTTCGAAGGGCGGAGCACGACACATGCTCCTCCTTCTACACCATTCCTGGACATGATCGAAAAGACAGGTGGTAGAGGACTGATGAAATGCGGTCAAGAGCTCTGTACCGGTGTCGTATCAGAGAGGTAACTGAAAATATGAAAGGAACGCTTTAGAAAGCGTCATGAAAGTGGAATGAGAAGCGGTGAGCTGGTCAACATACCACTTCGCAGCATCTCTAGTGAGCGTGTGTTGGAACAACTGAAGACGAATGGAGTCATCAATGATGGAATTAGATGAACACCACATATGGAAGGAGCGAACATGATTAGTGGGGTCCTCTCCAGAATTACCCTCAAACTTGGGAATGTTTGAGGGAAGCTTAGTTGGCATAGCTGGCCAACTAGCATCATGGTGTATGGGGTCATTTATCAATTAGTTGAAATCCGGAAGGCTTAACCCAGCCATAAAAGGGAGCAAAGGAGCTGCTGGAATGGTTCCGCTAGATGTGACTACCGGGGTAGGACCGAAGCCAACACCAAGTTGGTTTCCTGCACTTGCAGTGGGTCCTGACATGATGATGGTATGTGGTAGAGGCTCGGAATCGGATGAGGAATTTGATGAACCAGAAGAAAAGTCAGTATGGGGACTCGGGGGAGGATGAACTCGAACCCTGCGGGGAGGAGTAATACGCCCAAGCGGAAACTGGGGATGAAGGCCTAAGAGTCTCCGCGACAAATGCCTTGGTGGCGCTATGGTTGTACAACACAAGTGACACGAAAATGGTGAAGGGAGATAAACAAAATGTCTCTGTCTCTGTTTGGGAAGATAAATTAATTAAGTCTTGGCTTGGCGGTGTTAACCAAGCGCCCTTTACTTAAGGTGTGCTTGTGTGTGCAAGTGTGTTTATTAATTAAGCCCAGATCGTGTTTAAAAAAAGAAAAAGATTGTTGAAATACTGTAAATGAACTGAAAGTAAATCAACTATCTAAACCCCACCCAAACTTGGTTTGCAAACATTGTGCTTGTTGGTGGCAAAATGAACTGAAAACACACGAAAAACGCCAAGAGATCTAAGCGTTGGTGTGACTGAGATCAAATGACACTATGCTGTTGAAAAGTGGTGCAGCAATAACAAAAATCCAGTGAGGAAAACTGCTGCAAAAGATAGGACGATGGGTGTGAAACCTAGGGCAAATAGTGGCACCTTAAGGAAAATGACCAAACAAGGTTGGGAACTTTGGATGGAAATAACCTATCTTTGAAGATTTGAAGAAGAAAGGTACAGATCTAGAAAATATGGCTGAAAGCTCTGCAAAAACTCAGACTTTTGCTCAGCTAAACTCCTCCTATAAAGGTGGAAGCGTATCAGAAGCTCTAAGGGGCTAAATTCCACTTCGACGAGCGAAATATAGTGGATCAAGGCCTAAGCGGGCTAAGAAAGTGGTCAACCAACCCAATAGATAGCTCTCGGTAAAACCCAGAAAAAGATCAGAAAAATTCCCAGAAAACCCTAAAATCGCAGGTACTGACCTAATTCCAGGGATATCAAACTTTTTGGGTCAGAAAGTGTGTTATGGGCTTCTAGATCGTAGGTTTGGGGCATAAAAGTGCAATTTTTGCTCCTCAGTTTTTGGGCAGCAAGTCTCAGAAATTTTTTTCGTCTCTGTCGTGGCTGGTTCCTGTGACCTGCGGAAATAACCAGAAAACTTGCAGAAGTTAGAAATTTGACTGATCTAGGGTTAGAGTGCTAGTAAATAACATTAAGACACTGAAAAAGAAAAACCCTAAGCTGAAAACTGAAGGTCACCCAGGTTTCTGGATCAAACTTAAAAACGCAGTGGAGTCGCCATTTGTTGGGGTGTTTTTTTATCGAGAGTGTATGAAAAGAAACCACTTTAGACTGTGGATGACAAACAACCTAAACAGTAAAAATCGTTGTTAAACAGTGTGGATCTACAGCAAATGATAGAAACAAACCCTGCCAAAGCCCTGATCTATGCAACAAAAATAGTTAGACAACAAAATGGAATGGGATGGGTTCTTGGCTATCCTCAATGTCTTCAGCTTTTTGTAGAGTCTCTCTCCTTTATAATGTGTAAAACCCAACAAACAAAATATTTGAGTTCAATGAGAACTCAAATGGAAAAGAAAATGGTGAGCAACAGTGATAATAATTAGAGCGGCAACAATGCATGCAACAATGAAAGTGATCAAAAGTGAAGAATGGATGTAAAACCCTTCAATTTATAACAAAATATTAGGTTATTCTCGAATAATGGGAAATAATAAAATATTATTAACCAAATTCTAGAATTAACTATTTGGAATATTTTATTATATTTGGTTGGAGGCAAAAAGTATATAAATTGTTTAAATTCTTTTATTTAGAAATAATAAATAAATAAATGATTTATTTATCATCTCAAGGAATATGGTTAAGGAATAATAAACAAATAACGATTTATTTAAGTATTCCTAGGGGATTTAGTCAAACTTGAAAAGGAATAATAACTAATTAGTAATTAATTAATTATTCCTAGAGAAAAATAAGATAATTAATGATTTATTTATTTATTTCTAATAACTGGGTCAAATATGACAAGGAATATTAGTTAAACAATGGTTTAATTAATTATTCCTAGAAGATAATTAAATATATAGTGATTTATTTAATTATTCTTCATGGGTTTAACTAGAAATAACTTAACAAATGTGGTTTATTAAGTAATTTCTTATAGTGAAAGCAATTTTACTATGGTAAAATTGGCCCTACATGGTGTACTTCGATCCATTTAGTAAATTATGGCTAGATGATCAATTTTTTGGTGATAACAAGTTGTTTGATAGTACTTCCTTGGACAAGGCCTTTATTGGGGCCTTGGCTGTAGAACGTAAGGTGGTTCCTCAAACTCTATCTCCTCAAACCAAAAATGGTCCATCTCCTACTAGTCCATCTAATGTGGCCCTTGACTCATCCCGCTGGTGTACATTTCATAAGATCAACTCACATGCTTCAGCAGACTGTCGTGTACTTCAAAATATGCACCCCAACAAGACTCTTTTTACAGAGGTAGAGCAACCAAATTCCTCTCCCTCACTTGTAGTTGTTTCTCTTGACAATCCTACCGAAGTAGACCCCTCTCTCATCCTCATGACTTCTAATGATGTTGGAACCTTTGTTGCACCTCTATTTACCCATAAATGTCAAATCAAACATGAATTGGTGACTCTTATCCTCGACAATGGGAGTCAAAAGAATCTTGTGGTGTGACAATTTCTGAATCTAACACATCAGAAACCCATACTGTAATATTTGGTTTACTATCTCCTACTTGTTCTTTATATTAACAAGTTATTTAATAACATAAACATTGAAGTAAACACAATTGCAGCCTTTACAAATATACAGATCAACAACTGAAATAAACTAAGACAACACAAGGGACACCGTTAATTTTGGACAATCGTCCCTGGAAAAATCCAATTCGGGAAAATCGGTGCAACATATATGAGGGTTTTATTATTAAGCAGATTTCTGAATACAACTAGGGTGCCATAAATGTCTCACCCAACAGAGAATGCCCTCAGCAGTAGTACCTCTATCCGGAGACAGATATTTCGGCTAATTAGAAGCCGGATGAACAATCCCACAGTGACTCCCAATGTTCCTTGTGCTGGACAGCAAAATTTGCTCCACGCACTCCTCTGGAATTGCATCACCCTTTAGGAACTGCGTCATCCTTCAGGGATTGCGTCACCCTCTCTCGGCTCTGCGTCAGCTGATCAGCTCCCAGTCTGCCCCATAGAATCACCCAGCGCTGGCCCTGAAGCCCTTTGCGTCCTCTGCGTCAGCCTCTTCGGCTTTTGCGTCAGCCTCTTTGGCCCTCGCGTCCTCTGTGCTGGCCTCCTTAGCCTCTACATCAACCCTCATAGGCTCTGCACTGCCTCTCCTGACACTTTACTACCTCTCTGCTATGTATTCTTTGACCACCTGCCGAACTGGCCCTTACTGCAACTAATCACTTATTCGATTTCCTTAGCAAACCTCGCCCTAGAAAATCGAACTGACTGATCTCTCTTGGTGTATCTCCAACTTATCCTCAAGCCTCCTCTTATACTTTTCCTGTTGACGATTCAACGACCGAGATTAAGTCTCTAATCAACGGCTAAGATTAGAACTGGCTTGATCCTCACCACTCCACACCCCAACCCATATTAGATAGGTTGGGTTCAAAAGGAAAGCCCTCATCTTACTGTCTCCCAATGTTGTGCTATCACCTTTGCTATTGGTCCTTTTCGAGATACTGTGGTATGTGATGTTTCTCCTCTCGATTGTGTCGATTTGTTACTAGGCATTCCATACCAACAAGCCCGAGATGTTGTTTATCATGCTAAAGATCACAAATACCACTTGCAACATGAGGGCTGCACCTATGTGCTCACATCCTCGGCCCTCACATCAATCCAACCTCTTACTGGCAAAGCTGCCATTAAGAAAGTCAATATAAACCAATACATTCCTTTGTGTTTGGTTCGCTCTGTCAAGCCAGAAAACAACACCAACCCAATACCCCTTGCCATGGCTCCACTACAGCCAGAATTTGCAAATATCTTCACCAAACCCACAGTGTTGCATCCCCAATTCTCTATTGAACACCAAATCAATCTTATTGCAAGTGCTTCCTAATACATGTTGGGGCAAATCCATTGTTGACAACTTTTGGGTAGAGTGTGGATACTGTATTCAACAACAGGAAAACAACTGAAGAATGGAAGTCAATGAAGGGCCCTGTTCTCAAAAATTTGAAGGGCCCTGTTGTGGAAGATTCTGTGTTAGACAAGCAACCTTTTGCTTGTTCTCAAATTCATGCTACTTTCTATGCAGGAATAATCTCAACAGCTCACCGCTCACCGCTTCTGATGGGCAAGCATGCAACAAGTTCTGTTGTTTCATAGGGGCAACTCTCACTGAGAAGAATGACACCGGTTAGGGGTGCCAATGTGGCTCCTGACTTATCATATCTTGTTGGTTGGAAGGGACACACCAGTGCATACCCAATGGCTGACAATAGAACCATTGAAGCACAATTTCCCTCCTTTGGTGGAGGAAGTCGGGACGCTTCCCACTCTAAATAGGGAGGAATTGGGCAACCAAGAAAGGTTCACCAATCAGAAACATCTGGACAACAAGGAAAAAACACACTACTTTCTTGGCAACATCTAAAACTCAAAAAGAAGGAAACATCAAAAACTAGTAAAGATGGAAACATCTCTATAGTTGTTTTATCTAATAATGTAATTGATTTTTATCTCATATATTTTGTAATTAAAAATGCATAAGGAGAATGTTTGCATTGTTTATAAAATGCTCATCTCTCCCTCATAATAAGATGATGGTACTGTCTTCCAGAACATCTGTGTTATTCTCTCCTTTTTTGAATCTTTTTAGATATGCATGTAGATAAGATAGGCTAAGTCATACACTCATACGCCATTGGAAAAAACAAGATAAAGATTGATCCTTTTTTTGGAAATGCTGCTCATAGTAATTTTCAGCTTTCCTTTGTCTATGTTGTGCTGTGCCATGAGGGTTTTTTCCATTCCTTTAATCACCCATGACTTGCACTTGGCCTCACCAGCCCACATTCACTTAGTGGGAATTAATATATGTCTCTGCTTTAACACAAGCCCGAAAACCTCACTGCTACTGAAATGATGGTAATCTTTTAGGTGTGGTCATTTATGGCTCAGTAACCTCTTTATTTTTTTCTCTAAATATTTTTGACTATGTTGGCCTAGTTACCTTACTTAATGTGATTTTGTTTTGTGGGCCCATAACCCCCTTTTTGAAAGGATGTCTCGCTTCCTATAGGGATGTCTCCCTTTTGGAAGGGACGTCTCATTGGAGTTGTTTATAAATACCATTCCAGCTCTCATTTGTATCATTTTGTTGTATTGATTCAAAATGACCAAGTTTTTAGCTTGCGGGCAATATATCTCGTGTATCTCTTGTTCATGCCATAATGGTTTTATCTTTTCATCTCTTTAAGATGTGCTTTTGGTTCAAGTTGTGTTACCCCTTATATTGTATGAGAGGTAAACTTGGTCTTAAGCTTGATCTTGTGCAGGTTGGTGTGATCATTCTAGCTTTTCGAAGGTTGGAATAGCCTTTTGAAGGTTGGAATATTGATGGAGGATGCTTTAGTGGTGCATCATATTTTTCATGGACCACCATCATGCTGTTCACCTAGTTCTGTCCTAGTCACTTTCATTTTGGGTTGCATGGTTAAAACATGAGTGTCCTCTAATGTGGTAACACAATTACCTAGTTTAATTCATTTCCCATTTCATTTCCATTAATTGATCTAGTTAATTTATTTGTTACAAGCATATTATCAATCTTGCCTAGGTGAAGTCCACTTCACAAATACATTTTCACCACACTTCACCATTTTTCCTAGGTAGATTGTGTATCACATGACATTGTTACCTTTTACCTAGATAAAAGTCACTTTCATGCCTACATCTCATTAAATACATTTTCACTAGACTTCACCATTTTTCCTAGGTAGATTGTGTATCACATGACATTGTTATCTTTTACCTAGGTAAAAGTCACTTTCATGCCTACATCTCATTTCGCTCCATCTCCTAGAAGGTAGGACACAAGGTAGTCTTTTCTAGGGCATGCTTGCTTGAGGGATTATTTTATTTCTATTCCAGTCAAAGTTCGTTCAAAGACCAAGGGTGCACTAGTTCATGGAGATATTTTATTATTTTTAAGTCAAAGGGCTTCAAGAATAAGCACTTAAACATTACACTTGGCATTTCCATAAATTTTCTAAAAGATCACTTTCATCAATAAGTTATACACTTGGAAAATTACTCTTCTATTTGGAAATTCACCCTACTTATTTGATAAAGAAATATTATTATTATATGTAGGTGGCTAATTCTAGAAGAGCACCCTCTTTAGAGAATGTTACACTTGTCATTTATGCACACACTTTAGTGAGTATGCTACCTCATTAATTAGGCAATTTTTTGTTAAATTTTTAATACCTTTCTCATGACAATTTAATTTATCCCCAATTTATTATTTATTTGCCCAAATAATAACTAAATCACCAACAAATAAAATCACTAGTATCTTTTAACTTCTAGAAAAGGATTGATCTTACCAAAAAGGCCAACTTTTCATTTCACACAGTTAGATAAACTGAGATCATATCTGTTAGATAAGGAAGGGAGTCAATCTTGAAAGTCTACTGATGGATCTCTCACGGACTCAAAGTGTAACCAACCAACCAATGGCTATCCCAGGGACTAATGTTGTAGGTTACCAATGGATGGATCTCCCACCCACCCACGTGGAGAAATCAATCACACATTGCAAAAATTAATTAACCCACAAATAATTCTCCGTCATATCATTATCTGGAAAATTTGGGTTTTTCGACCCACAAAGATACAAGGAGAAATACAATCTGGAACCTGCAACTCAGTGCCCTAAAAATGAATTCAGCACAGGTAAATCGGCCATAAGGAAATCTACCTCTAGATGAAATCGACCTCCAACAATCAGATTTGTTCCCTCTAGCAACTTGATTTGCACCCTGCCACTCATGCGCATTGGAAAAACCCCAACACTCCAACAAATCAACGTCCTCTAGACAAACTCATTCTTCTTCTAGCAACTCGGCCGTCCTAGATTCGCTTAAACCCACATGCACTTCTCCTCCTTTGTGCACTGGTCACTGAGCCACGCGCATTGCAAAGAGAATCACTCTCTCTCGTGATGACTAGCTCACACACTTGTGCTCTTCATTGTGCCTTCACCTCCATCGCTAGGCTCCATTTATAATTTTCATCAAGTCCAAATCTCTAACTCTAATCTCCCCTCTAGAAACATTTGGAATCTTCATTCTATAAACATATTGAAGAGTCCTTCTAGAAACATCTTGAAGATTCCTTCTGGAAACATCTTGAAGATCAACAGTTGAGATTTTTTCTAAGTCACTTAAATTATTAAATTATTTATCCTTAGAAAATAACACAATAGTCCACAATAATTTATTGACTTTAATTATTGTACTTTTCCTAAGTCAAACTTAGGAAAAAAGACATAAATCACTAGAAGGGGCAAATAATGTCTTCCACATGCCAAGACACCAAACATTTCGATTATTTCATTGAGGTAGTTGTGTCTTGGAGAGCGCCTTGCACGTGGAGGAGACAAGTGGCTCTATGCATGCGCCCTACATGAGTTAGAAAGTTGAGGAAGATGATATGTGGCACCACATTCATCTGAAACATTATATTTAATATTTTATCTAGGCCTTTTTGAGCTAATTCACCCACTTAGTTTGTTATTGTAAATATTTTAGTATTTTCCTTGGATAAGCACATGGCAAAATTATTATTTAATTATAGAGGATAGTTGAGCTAGAACCTATAGTTTTCTCTCTCCATTTGTACCTGGTCTTGGAGGGGTGGATTAATAAAAGAACTTAGGAGCTAGCTAGCTCCAAATCTTGGAGAATAAGGTATCTTTTCTTGTAAGTTATGGTCTTTATTTTTTGTACAATTTCATTGTGTGGCCACATGTTCTAGGTGCACCATTGAAGACTTCTTATTACAGGGTGGGATTGTAAGAGTTAATCTTGGAGCCATAGTGAGCTAACTTTGCCACATTGAGTGTAAAATATTCTTGTTAGTTTCTCTAAAGAGATTGAAATTATATGCCCTAGAATTCCTTGGCAAGCAAAAGCATAATTTCATTTTCTTAAACAAAGCCACTCCTTGACTAGTTTGGGTGTGGAAGCTCCCCTTAGTGACAATTCTTAAACAAATCTATAGTATAGATTCTTAAACAAATCTATATTATATAGTATACAAATCATGGTGGTTATATGGCATGCCATTTAGTTGCTTGTAGCCCTTGATTTGTTTTAGAACACGACCAAAAATTGCATATATGGACTCCATAGTCGAATGGGAAGGCACTAGTTTCCCTTTCATCCATCCCCCCTAGAAAACCATAAATCCATTACATTTTGTTTTTGGGTTGTAACTTGCTAAGCTCTCTCACACTCCCACTTAATACTAACTCACATTGAGATTTGTAACCTATAGAGAAGCCCCCTCGTATTCCCAAGATTGTATCATAATAGCTTCCCTTTTAGAAGGGATGCCTTGCATGGGTTGTGTATAAATATAATTCAAGATGTCATTCGTATCATCTTATTATATTTATTCATAGTGATTGATTCTTTAGCCTATGGGGATGAGTCTTTAGCTTATGGGCACCATATCTTTTGTTTTTCTTGTTCATGTCATCACAGGTTCATCTTCTTCTCTCTTTATGATGTGCTTATGGTTCATGGGGATTTAGGGTTTGTTGGTGGCTCCATTTGATCATTCTCTCTCTCTCTCTCTCTTTCTCTCTCTCTCTCTCTTGATCTAAACATTGTATCGTAATAGGTGTGAAATTCCTCATCCTTATTCAACCACTCATTTGAAGCCTATCTAGATTTGTGTCTAGTAAGAATTACCCAAGGGCTGGTTTTAGGTTGGGATTGTAAGAGTTAATCTTGGAGCCATAGTGAATTTCCTTTGCCACATTGAGTGTAAAATATTCTCCTCAGTTTCTCTAAAGAGATTGAAATTATATGCCCTCGAATTCCTTGGCAAGCAAAAGCATAATTTCCTTTTCTTAAACAAGGCCACTCCTTGACTAGTTTGGGTGTGGAAGATCCCCTTAGTGACTCTCTTCCCTTTATGAATCTGTAGTATCTAGTTTCTGAATCATGGTGGTTATATGGTATGCCAATTAGTTGCTTTTATCCCTTAATTTGTTTTAGAACACCACCAAAAATTGCATATATGGACTCAACAGTCGAACGGTAAGGCACTAGCTTCCCTTTCATCCATCACCCCTATAAAACCATGAAGCCATTTCATTTTTTCAGGGTTGAAAGTTTCTAAGCTCTCTCATACTTGCACTTAATACTAACTTACACATTGAGCTTTGCAACCTATAGGGAAGCCTCCTCTTGTCCCCAAGATCGTATCATAGTGGGTGGCATGCCTCCCTCTTGGAAGGGATGCCTTACATGTTGTGTATAAATATAATTCAAGATGTCATTCATATCATCTTATTATATTTATTCATGGGAATGATTTTTTAGATTAAAGGCATCATATCTCTTTTTTTGCTTGTTCATGCCATCACATGTTCATCTTCTTGTCTCTTTATGATGTGCTTATGGTTCATGGGGATTTAGGGTTTGTTGGTGGCTCCATTTGCTCTCTCTCTCTCTCTCTCTCTCTCTATATATATATATATATATATATATATATATATCAATATAAACATTGTATCATAATAGGTGTGAAATTCCTCATCCTTATTCAACCACTCATATGAAGCCTATCTAGATTTGTGTCTTGTAAGAATTGCCCAAGGCTTGGTTTTAGGTATGAGACTTTGGTTCCCAACACATTTTTAGGGTTATTCCAAATATAAAAATTAGGGTTTTCAACATTTTTCAAACACTGTATAGTTTTTAAGGGGTTTTACCCCTTATTTCACATGCACTCATCTACTTTGGCATTTCTCTAGTCCTTTTAGAAGATGTAGGGAGACCTTTTGTAGATTTCTGCACTCTTCCATGGCAATACAGTGCTTATTTTGCTATTTTCTAGCAAGAAATCTATAGTTTTTTAAGGCAGTGTTTGTTCTATTCATCTAGAGGATTTATTAAAAAATACATAAAGTTTTTTTTTGGTTGTATCTATAGGGATCGGTAACTGGACCTGTCTCGTACTTGCCTGACACGTGGTCAATTTTGATGCTACCACTATAACCTCTAGGTGAACCCATACATTGATCCAGGTGGATATTGGTGGCCACCTGCCTATTCCACGTGGACCCCCACCATTGTTTCTTTCAGTTTTCCAGTTTCCTTAATTGTAGCACAATTTACTATTTTTGGTAGTTTTTCGGGTCCTGAACTTCTGGAGCTGTTTTGAGGCCCTAAACGACGTTTTTTTTTGGCAATATTCCTCTGAGCGATCTCATTGAGATCACGTTTTCAATTGTAGTCCTCGGAGAGATCTTTCTAACAAGGTATCATGCGCATCAAACGAAGATAATATGACCAAGCTACGGCCCCAGGAAGCTGGCTGCCCAACTAACCCCAACAGGGCCCATAAACTCTTGGTGTTACATCTCCTCGGGTTTGGGTTTTGGTTGTTTAAGGTTTTCTCTTATTGTTCAATAATAAAAAGGCGCTTGAGCCTCATTGTAACTCAGTTCAGAGGCATGTAGCCGCCACATTTCTTCTCAGAGATAAGCTACCATTGCCCGAGCTAATCTCATTTCCATTCTGTTTGTAAGCATATTTCATTATTTGATATTAATGAGAGGTAGTGTTATTTCTACTGCATCTCTGTATTTATGGTTATATTTGTAATTTGTTGCATTCCTGTTTAAATTCGGATCATACATGCTCCCATGCATGACCCACATGGTAAATTAGGGATTTGAACCTCGAACCTCAAATTTCACTAAGACTTCATATCACGGCTATTGTTTCTCGAATTGCACCCTTGGAGGCTAAAAAATACATAAAGATTTAACATTTGAATGAAAACATATATTTTAAAGATTCCAAACTCTAAGACGAAATATGAAAAGTCTACTCATGTATATACCATGTAAAGGTGAATATATCAAAATGTTAGTGCAATACATAAAAGAAATAAAATACATAATCAATGAGGCTCTAGAGTCTAAATATCATCTAGAGTCCAAAAAACATGTTAGAAGCGATTGGCCTACCACATATAATTGATCAACATGATCAATCATCAAACTTCACACCATTGCTCGAAATGGGATTCTCGGCATGAGCTCACTTTAAATTAGATGCTCCCAAATATTGAATGAGAGAGGTGTAAGGAAAATGGAGGGAAAAGTGGGGTGGGGGGCAGTCTCTATATAGTTTGATTTTAGGGTTTTGAGTGATAGAATTGAGGGTTTATGTAAGTTTTTGTCAAACTGTGTATTGCGGTAGGAAATAGACCAACTTGGTTGAGTTGGTATGGACTTAGATGGAATAGCCAATATGGTTCAGGGTCAACTTGGTCAACTTGGTTGAGTCTAAGTTCGAGTGGACTGTTTTTTAAAACATTGATTTGGAGATAATCTTCATATTTCAAGGATTTGTATTTTTATGTTGGATTTTCTAGTTGGTGACACAAGGTCTACACTTAGCTTTTGATGATTATATATAATGACTCTAACAAGCATGTTGCAATTTGTTTATGAAGGGAGACCCTTTAAAGCACCTCTGATGCAATTTCCTCTCACTAGTCAATTACATTTATCTCACTCTACTTTGACTCTAAGGATGACTCCAAGCGTATTTCATTGTCTCAATCTAATTGTGTGGTTCTAAATCCTTCACACTATTTGTCCTTATGGGATATCCTATATGCAACAAATGCCATTAGTTCTTTCTTTCATTTCTTTGCTAGAGACACTCTTTTCTTAATTGTGGAATTGTATTGGTATTGGTGCTTATGGTGTTTTGGGGAGGGTTTTTTTTCTTTTCTTGCAGCAGGAATGAGTACATTTGTATTAAATCCGCGCCTGATTGTGACATACCGGAGAGATTTATATTGCAAATTTGTCCATGGACATCTGGGCTGTCACATGAAAACTATCTACCCATGCCCAGATAACAGCGAAATCTGCTAACTCCAACAATACCCTTATTATCCTAGTAGTATAGACACGACAAAATTGAAACAAGAGAAGTAAGCATTTGAAACCAGTCATGACAAAACAACTGAGTCAGAAGAATCAACTAGGCAATTAAGATCTATATCCCTATGCAGGTCCTCTGTAGGGCTGGTTGGCTTGGCATTTTGTAGTTGGAGATCCATAATTATGCCTTGAAGTGCTTCAACTTCGTCCTCTAAACGAGAAATTTCTTGTTGTTGAGCTTCAATAGTGTCCAACATGTTGCAATCTGAGGCTCTCTGTTGGTAGAGCATCACATGCAAATCACAAATTTCTGCATTCATTTTAGCATGCTCCTTTTGACAATGTTTGCAGATGGATGAGTCTGAAGATGCCAAATCGGGTGAGCTCACGTCCATGTTAAGTTCCTTTGGGACTAGATTCCAAAAAGGCTGAGAAGAGTTATATACTGCATGACCAGTGCTCAGCCAGCTATGACCACAGAGGCCAATTCCAAATTGGAAGGAGCACTTGCAAAAGGATAGAGGTAAGCCAGAAAGGAGATATTGAAGAAGGAAAAAATGAAGAAGGAAAAAATGGAGAAGGGAGATATTTATTTCAATTTTTCCTTCTTCCTATAGGCAAGCCTTATTGGCCAAGAATTTCCTTAGGAGTTGAGTAGTTCTATGATGACGGTTGGGTCTTCATATACCCATTGTTTTACAAAACGGCCGAATCGACTCCGACTCGGCCGAGTCGAACCGAGTCAAAGGCCTGGGGAGTGACTCGGCCAGCTACCCGGTTCGGTTGACCGAGTCATCCAATGACTCGGCCGAGATATGACTCGGTCAACCAGGCCGGGTAGCTGGCCGAGTCACAAGTGAACTGTGAAATCACAATATAAGTGTTATAATTTTACAGCAAGCTAATATTGCAGCAACCATTTCCACCACTGTCTATTAACTCAAAACATGAAAATTACATAGCAACTAGCTCGTCATTTCTCTAAGACATATGCCGAATAGTCTGTATCATCTCTTCTTTATAGAATAGGAGAGATCCAAGTTTTACTGATAGTGATTAGTGACTACGGTAGAGTCAATATTTAGACCTAAACCTTCACATGTGATGGATCAAAAGTTACAGAAGAGAAGGCTGCATCTTCCGTCTATCACAGTATGGACAATAATGTTTATGAAAATACTCATATCAACAATACAAAGTTCAAACCCTTTCAGAAATTCTGATCAAGGATCCAAAGATCAATGCACATGTATGTGCTCCACCACCATACTGTTACCAAGACTTCTTCAATCACCTTAATGCTGCAAACAATAGGACTGGTTAATTGTGTAACTTTTACATGCTGTTGTAGGATGAAGAGTCACCAACAAAACTGTTAATGCAAACATTGTCATAACCTCAACAGAACTCATACTTAGCATGTGCAATGAACATGGAGATTCAAGCATTTTATGTGACTGCTCAAGATTATAGTTCCAGGTAGCTTCAATGGAGCCACAGAGACTTCATATGTGGTCTAGAAGAAAGGGCCAAGCACCTTCAATAAATTCCAAAACTGTCTTCGACTCTTCCCCCACTGTGTGTTTGGACAATGGAAACATGAATGAAAATCTTTAAAATTATGTTTAAAATATTTAAAATTATGTTTTTTAATAAAAAAAATAAATATTTAATGTATTTTTTACAACGACCGAGTCATTGAAATCGAGCCGGCCGAGTCATTACCGAGTCGGAGTCGGAGTCAGAGTCGATCCTCGACCGAGTCGGAGTCGGAGTCGTAAAACACTGCATATACCTATTCATGCTTGTATTTGATTTGGGTTATCTCATACCCACTCTCCTTTCCATTTTGAGCTACGGTTGTATCTCTATTGAGCTAGACATGTCCAAACCTCCTCCTTCAAGTCCCCATGATAACATTAAGGGGGCAGGTGTTACAAGGATGGAAATCTTCACATCTGGTCATTTATGGCTAAACATCCTGTCGATTGTTTTTTATATATATTTGACTAGGTTGGCCTAGTAACTCTCCTAGGGTGTGTGCCCTTTTCAGTGGGCCCATAACCCCGTTTTGAAGGTGTGCCTTCCTTCTTGAAGATATGGCTCATTTGATTTATGGAAAAATACACAACCCAAGCTATCATTTGTATCATCACATCATATTGATTCATAGTGATTGATACTTTAGCCTATATGCACCATATCCTGTGTTTCTCTTGTTGATGGGTTCATCTTAGCTTCTCTTTATGATGTACTTATGCTTCATCTTGATTTTGATTTTGTTGGTGGTTCCATTTGATCCTTCTCTCTCTCTTGTGATCTCTACAATTGCTTGATGTTAAATCACATAGCTGTGGGAATTAAAACTAATAAAATAGTATGCTCCATTTCGCAGCAGACAAGTCACAACGAGCATACCTGTTAATTGTTTTGAATTTAAGGCATTTTGTACTATGTAGGATCATCTATGTGCTTTAAAATGATTTTTATAAATGGTTGGCATTATATGGATAACTTCCATATATGTGAAATATATCTTTTTCTTTGAAATTTAGTGTATTTTTTTTTCTTCTGATTTTAATGAGTCAACTCTGGAGATTTTTTTGATTGTGAATCAACTCTTACTATTTTACCTTGTTCAGTCATTCCCTGAGCTGATTTTGATAATTTTGTGCCAAATTGAGGGACTTGCACCTGAACTTTAATTTTGTGCCAAATTGATGATTTTGATAATTTTGTGCCAAATTCAGTCAAAATCACCTAGGACTTGCACCTGAACTTTATCTGCTCCCAAACCCCTATTAACATAGCAGCAGCATGCTTGCCATTTCTTGAGCATGGGTCATTGCTGTCAAAAGTGCTCCTACTTACTGCTAGGCCATAGCTTTACAAGCATCCGTAAAGTTGTAATTTTGTTCTACAATCTTTAAGAAACTATGCTGCAGTGTAGTTATAGATTTGATCAAGTTGCAGAATTTTTGACAGTTTTAGTGCCACCTTTAAGAGGATTGTTTTCACTGATTTATTTTACTGATCTGTAATCATTCAGCAATTTTTCTCAAAGTATTGCTAGCCTGAAGTGGCCCTGTTCCACTCAAACCCTTGCATAGATGAAAAGAGTCCTAACTACAATAGGAGAGCCTAGAGGCAACTGCCAAGCAAGCCATCCACTGTCACTTTTGTGACCTTGCCCCACATTTTAGACTACAAAATCCCTAGTCTAGGGGGGTATCCCCAAGGTCTATCTAGCTAAATTTTGTAGATGTGGGAGTAGTTTTTAGCTTGGATTGATTATGAATGTGATTGATCAAACAATCATATTGCCATAAGTTAAGAGTGAAATAAAATATGCAAAGTGTTGTATGGTTAACAAGTGTAACACAAGTTTTCCAATTGAAATGTGGATTACCATTAACATGAACTTGTGTTAGAATTCTGGAAATGAGTATGTTATGACAGTCTTTGATGACCATGGTCCACAATTACTACATCAAACACAAACTGTTGGACGAACATCTCAAAGAAGATAACAAAGAGGGGCTGTGACCATGTGCTGCTAAACCAGTCGTTTTAATTCACGAGTGCCAAAAATGAACATTCACATCAACGATCCAAAATGTAACATGAAATTGCGAGTGTGAATCCTGTCCCATTAAGAATAAACAGCAGTGTGATTTCAAACCAATATGAGCAACTTAAATGTGATTCAAGTGTGGTTCAGTAACTCAGTTCCTCAAACTCAGATATTATACTGCTATTATGACATTTCAGATTAGTGCTCAAAATTGAAGACAATAACCAGCATAATGGACCATGAGTTTATGGCATTCGAACATGTTACAGGTTATAACTACATCATGATATATTGGCAGTCTCATTCAGCTAGTGGAATATAGCATGAAATATCACAATTTTATGTATCTTTAATGGTGTGATAGAATCCCAGAATATCAATTTTTCGCACATTACGTTTGTCACAGGTCAACAGTGGAAAAAAGGCTGCTCATTAAATGATATGTGGACAAGCCATGAACCATTTATATTAGACTGTGAATTTAAGATTAAGCGTCAAATCAAATCATTAACTGTGAGTGATAATGCTGGAAATAAATTGCATCAAATCGAGATTTCTTAGTTTAGATGCTAATTGATTATGGTAAGATTATTAAGATTCCAGTGGCATCCAAAAATTTCCAATTAGACACACACCCCTTAGATGTCAGTGCAAACCATGATTCAGACTTTAGGCCACATCAGAGCCACAACCGGCATTTGAATACATTAAGTCTTGTATTGCAACACAAAGGACTTATAATATCCTTATCATATGCTGTAACCCTTCTTGCAGTAACTTTATGACAATGGAGGTGACTCCAGTGAAAATGTATTTTTCATATTTTATGTGTAAATGACATCCATGCATGATCAAACTCGTAATGTGCCAGCAAATGAGATAAAATGAGAGCTGAATGTTAGATTTTAAAGAAAAGACGTTGAACAACTTCAAGTATCAGTTTAATTCTTAGGAGTTTTTAAAGCATAAATCAAATGAAGTACTCAAGATAAACCCTCAGCCAACAACATATTCCAGTGAATGAAAAGGCGAAATTAAGTGAGATGTTAACCCCTTTAGTGCAACTCAATGAAGGTCTTTTACCATTGATTGAATAAATGTGACCAATACAGAAAACAACAATTTCACCACAACAAGGTTATTGGATTTGACTGAGATGCAAGCTAGTATCAAAAATCAATAAGATCGCTCTAACAGATATGCAAAACTAGAAAAAATATATATTGTATATGTTGTTTATTATAAAATGGTCTATGCACTTTGGATGAACTTGTAATTGAAGTGTGATGGACCCATATTCTACAAATTAAATTTATTTTTCCTTGAGCTGGGTTGTAAAAGAACTATTATAACATATAGATTTTGAAGACGTATGATGCAAGACCACATATAGGGCAACAAGTTTTTAGTAACTCTATGTGCAACCCATTACTTCTGAGATTTTGTTGTATGATGTTAGATCTATTGCTATAAACACTAATTATTTCTCGTAAGTTATCAATTAATAATTATGTTTTACAAGTTTTAGGGACAGGGGAAATGGGAACATGGGGGGATGCATCCCCGGGGCAGCGAGAGTGCAGCCCCAAAAATTTCAAGGGATGACAATAAAATATATATGTACACACACATACTATATAAAGAATATAAAAAATTCGAAATTCATTGTTGCTTCAAGCTTGTATGCATGACAAGCTATACTATATATTTTTATGCTGAATACTTACACTTGCCAACTTTGAAAAGCTTGAGCAATTCAAAAAAGGGCCGATTGATTTTCTATTATTGGCCATTAGACACGAGCAAAATGTAGTTTAGCTTTAGAAACTTAAGTGTAACTATTTGAAATTTGCAACAAGGTCCATGAAGAGTCTATGAGATAGAGAACTGTCTCTGTAGCAGCTTTTCTTCCTCATGTTTCTTGTTAATGATGGTTTTGTTAAAACATAAAAGACATTCCCTTCTCAATAGGTTTTCAGACTTTAACAACTATGTTGAAACCCACTATAAAACACTTTGGTTCTGTAAAGAGATTATATTCATATACTGGATTAAGAAGGTGATTGAATAGGAATTTATTCAAACATTTAGTACCTAATTCAAGTCACTACTATCTGATTCTTTTACAATGCTTGAGGTTGGGATGGTGGAAACACTGGAATTGAATGACACTTGGAAACTGATAGACAATATGTAAAAGCTTAGATGACCTAAAATATGAGAAGAACAAAAGCAATAACCACAAGTGTCAATCCTTTGAAATTTTGCATTTCCTATTTTCTTGACATGGAGGCTTTCCTTGTTGTAATGTTATTGCTTAAAATACAATATTCAAATCACTAGAAACCCAAATTGAAAGTCATCATGCAAAATCCATGTTTTGAGTTACAACTTGTACAACCAATTTAGATTCAGTGCAATACAAAAATAATGAATGGAAGAAATGATCATATTGTCTAATCACCAATGTCCATGATTGTTAAAATTGAAGATATATTCTTGGAATATCCTTGGAATCTGCTCAGAAAATCCATGAAATCTGTCCAAAAAATCCTTGAAATTTGTCTAGAATGTACTTGACATTTGCCCAAAATGCCTTGGGGATGGCCAACAAGTCCTTGATGAAGTCCCCAACAGTTTAGGGACGTTTCCTAAGGGTTCACAAGTCCCAAAAACACAAGAACAGAGGGCACATTTTTTATTTTGGTTGGGGGGGCTGGCAGGTCCCTGTGCAAATGGTAAATGGCATTGCCCAATGGTGACCATTGCAATGTAAGAAGCATGCTGATATTATATGTATGACATTTAGCATTTGTACTTTGTCACAATTTCCTATTCAATATATTTAATTGTTACTTTCTCTCTAATCTAAGCATCTCCTATGGTGTGAATGACCTTATCGATCCACATAGCTATCCTTGCGTACAAGTAATATTAGAGCTTGCCAATTTTGGTCCTTGTCATGTTCCCATCCCTTATTGATCATGCCTACAACATTGTAAACTATGTGAATTTTAATACTCATGCTCCCTTTTGATTACTCTTCTTCAATTCCCCTTAACATTTTCCCTTCTTTTGCAATTTTGCTGCTCTTGACTTTTTCATGTCCCTACACCCATACCACTTTTTTCCTTCTCTTGAATTTCTTTGCCTTTTTATGCAAGTCTTGCATTCTTCATCCTTGGGAAAAAAAAACGTCTTGCATTTGTCATATTATTTTTTGTATCTAGTCCTATTTTATCACATCACCATCTTTCTACTTTACCTCATTAGTTGTATCTAGCATCCCTTGGTTTTCCTAGTTTCCAACACTTTTCTCTACGTCATTTATCTTACTTTCTTTTACTTGTTTTCAAACTACTTTGAAGATGCTCAAGGCATTCCTCATTGTTAAATATTTTTGTTCTTAGTCCCATGGGCCTATTTTTCTCACTTGTAGATATTAGTATAATTTCATTTCATTTCATGTCATGATGCATTCTGCTTTGTCATTTGTCATTCTTATTACCTCGACCTTCCCAAACTTGTATCTCTTGATGTCTTTTGGTTAATTTGAAAACTCTTGAACTTGATTTGTTTCATCCTTCTTAGTTGTCATCCTTTATTAAATATGGGAAAATTCATGACTTGTTCAAATGACACACATGGAACTATTAATTTTCAGGAAACCAATGTTTCTCTTATCCACATCATTTCCGTTATTGCCCATAGGATGTTGCCCTATATTGCCCTCAACTTTGCTCTTTTCTATTGTTTTTGCTTTCTTCCTCCCCTTTGTCACTATTGGTGTTATCAGTGTCGACCTAGATGGTTCAACTCCTAAATTAGTGGTTGAACCAGCCTCCCTAGTATCAAAACAACTAGAAAAATGGGTTGGTTTGAATTGGTAATTGGTCAAACTAGTTGGTCAACAACCTTTAGCCAATGAATTAGTAGAAAAATTTGTCTTGGAGATTGGTTGGTATCTAATTAGGACCAATTGGCTTGAATTTGTCGATTCCACTCCAAACTAGGCTAGTCATATCTCACATGTGGTGGGGAGAGTCTAGGACCCACAGTGGCGGTTTTTTAGGTGGTTTTGGAAGAAACTAGGGGTAGTTTCCCTTTCAAAATAATCCCCCTTGGCTATAAAACCAACCCTCCCCCTCCTCAAACCCTAATCCTAAACAAAAAACCTAACTCAACTTTAACAATGTGGGCTACCAACGATAATTTAAATTCTTAAAGTAAAAGGAAATATCATTTTTTACTTAAAATTTTAACATTACCATTAATTGTTTCAAGATTCTTAAGAGTGGTTCTAGCCATATCAGACTTAATGCAGAGAAATTAGAATTTAACATCCCACACAAAATTTGATAGACTGAATAGTTTTCAGGATTTTAGGATTGGTAGGCTTGCAACATTTTCATTGAGTTCTATCATGTATGGGGGTAGGGAATTGATTTTTAATCAAGAGCATGACGCCCTTTATGTACTTTGATGTTGGTGGTATTGATTGTTGAACTCCTTTGCCATGGCCTTAACAAAAATGTACGCTTCACTCAAACCAAAATAATTTATTAGGAATTTAAAGCTTTTTCTACCATATTATAAGGTTGAGGAGATGAACGCTTCACTCAAATCAAAATCATTGGTTAGGCATGTTAAGATTTCTCAATTTCTACCATATTATAAGGTTGAGGAATTTGAATTTGAAGACTTTAAGCCAAGTGATTTTTATATAGCTCTTGTTGATGATCCCATTTCTAGTAGTGATATGAATTAATAATGAATTTGATGAGTGATCATGTTGTTCAATGATTTGTAGTAGGCTAGTGGCCCAATAACTTGTAACATTGTTTTTGGACTCTAGAGGCCATTTATAGCTTCATTGATTATGTATTTTGTTGATGATATGTATTACACTCAGTGCTATTTTGATATATGCACCTTTACATGGTATATAGAGGAACAAACTTTGCATATTTTGTCTCTAATGGTTTGGAATCATGGTTTGAAATTTGTTTTTCATTAAAAAATATTATTTTGTGTATTTTTTTAAAGACCTATTCATTGAATTCTGTGCAAGTCAGTTTGATCTAGTTTTGGTCTGAAACCTGGTTTGATAGGGGGACTAGTACAAAATCTAGTTTTGGTTTTTAAGACAATGGTTTAGACCAGTTCTCAATTGGTTTAGTACCTTTATCCACCACCAGTGGGTGGCACCAATAGGAGAAAATTTTCTCCTGGATTGTCTTCAGCGAATAGCCAACAACCCCTTGCAGCCTCCAGATGGCTCAATGTGCCACCATCTTTGCCACCTGATCCAGCCATTATCTGCCCTCGCCCATTCTATTATGATTGTATGTTTGAAGGTGGGCCTTCCAACATCAAAGTTATGACTTTCATTATGTAATTGGGTGGTTTTGCTTATTTATTATGGACACATCTAGACATGAATTAGTGGGGGGATTCCACGGAAAGAATGGGATTAGTTTGTACTCTTGTCCCCTTGTCCAACTTGGTGGTTAGTCTTGTGTCCTAGTCTAGTGGGATCTCCTTTATTGAGTACTAGCTTTAGGAGTGGCACTACACAGGAAACCTTGATTTTGGCTACGTAGTCCCGCTCCTTGACACCACATACATCATTCCCTTCTGCTCATTATAACCCCTTTCACATATTGATATTTCCCATCTGGTTCCACATTCGTCCATTGGGTTCACAAGGATCTAGCTTCACCCTCCCCTTGTCCACACTTTGTGTCGGGCTTGGAACGATGCCCTAGATGTTGATGGAGCTAAAAGAAAGTAAAAAGCATAACTTGGTCACTCTCAACACGAAATGTACCACAAAATGCAAGAGATGGCTGAGACATAAAAAATTAGCATGTGGGCAAAAACTGAACATGAGCTCTACCCCTATCATTATGTTCATCACCCTGGTTCCTAGTGCCCCTTATGTGAGCCCCTTGAATCATTAAGGAACCCATGATTGTCCCAACCCCTGGTGGACAATGAATTTCCCTACTTGAAGGGAGTATCCACTGCTATATCCTTCACATCATGTCTCATTCCCTAGAACCCCAAGCAGTTAAAAGAGGCATATGGAGAAGGGTGGAAAAACAAAGGCCGAGGTAACTCATGTACCACGATTTCTCCCTCCTATATCTATACACCCAAGTGTGGGCTTCCCTCATTATAGCTACCCTTGAACCATGGCATGTGGCTTTCATCCCTCCCTTTTGCTCCACTTTGTTCATAATTATTTCATACGACACCTTCCATCTAATAGATGTACCATGGACTTGTCATACCCTTAGAGCTTGAAACCACCAAATAGGGTCCTTGATTAACCTCCCTCCTGACCCTGGAGACACCTGTACATTGTAAAGCTCATTATGAAAGGGCATGCCACTATGAAGTATTGGTTCCCTGATTTGTAAGCTCATTTACTCAATTGCACTAATGAAATTGTTGTACTAGAATGTGTGGAGACACATTAGATCTTATACATTATTGCAGGTGGGTCTTCATCTTGGGCTTGGCCTCCCTATATGGGATCCAAGCCCTTTAGGGGGTCATAATGGCACTTGTAGGGTGAGTGTTGAGAGCCATGGGCCTCCACCACAACAGAGAGCAGATAACCACACCATGGGATCCTTCAACACAACTTATTTCTTGCTCGTGTCCCTGTTATTCGATGATGATGAAGCACTTGGACCACACACTTGGCAGTTGATACAAGGCCCAGATGGGGTTTTGTCTCACTCAGGGAGAGAAGGGAGGGTTTGTATCATTACTCCAACCCTTATAGATGGAGCATAGGTTTGCTTGATTCAGTTGGAGACCCATGAGGCCATTCTTTGTGCCCCCACAGCCACTTGGGAGCACCACAGGTTATTTGCTTGGAGATTTAAGGGGCCACCCCCTCCTCATTGTCATTGAAGCCCTCCTATTCATTGTGGCACATGAGAGACTTGATTTGGCCTTCCAACAACCCCATTAGCTATTGTTCTATCATTTCGACCCTCTTGAGAGTCTTATTATTTATCTTTTGGAGCTATTTGGTGGGCTTGTCACCAAAGTAGTGTTATTGTGCACATTATTTTATTCTAGGGGCATTATTAGGCTAATTTAGGCTATTCGAATACCCTAAGACTCATATAAATACATGAGAGCCTCATTGTATCATTCATCATCATTTGGTTTAGGATTTCTCTTGTGAAAAGAATTCAGACCTACAATTGATGGACGAAATTGGTTGTTCTTGATGCATTTTGATGTTTGGATATTTGCTTTTCTTATCTTGGAGCTTCTAATTGCAAATGTGATGGATGGATATATTCTCTTTCTCTTGAAACTGTCATTTAATGCTATTTTCTTTACTATGTTACATGATTAATGTATGGAATGTCTTGTCAAGTCCGTTTGTGCCCTAATTGTAATGTGAACTAGTGGAAACACTTGGATTTTGAAGTATTGCATGCATTACATGTCAAAGATAAAGTTAATGAATGTTCCTAGAGGCTTGTATTGATTAATAAACCTTTAAACTCCATCATCTATTGCTAAATCGAAGTATAAATCCCTTGTTGCTAGGTAGTTGCCTCATCTAGGGATAGCGAAAAGCAGCATTGGACTCCTTGGTAGACCGAAATTCCTTCATCAAGGCCTATCTTGACTCAACTTCTCCCAATTGTCAAGGCACTGGGCCCCATTCCTAGTTGATCAATCTCCAAACCCTTTTCTTCACCTTTTTTCCTATTTTTTGCCCTAACCGTAATAGCTTCCTAGGGCCTTGTGCGAAATGCATTAGGATAGCCCAAATCAAGCGCGAGTTGGTCTATAGCTGCATTGGGGTGTCCTCCAAGTGTCCACAAAGTTTGAAGCATTTTCCACTGTTAAATTTGGAGAAAACCCAAGCCCTAGCACCAACATCATTTTCGCTCCTAGGTTTCTTTGGTTGGTGGCTTTCAAAGGGTCCTTTCTCACTCAAAAACTCAATGGAAGTTCATCTCTCATTGACCCTTATTCTCATCCTTGCTTGGCCTAGTCATATTGTTGGTGATCATCTTAAACCCTAGGCCTTGCACGGATCCCCTAGGTCTCTCTTGTGGTCCCAAACATTTATATGCTTGATTATCTCACAAGACCTTAAGAGAGGTCCTTCTATCTCCTTGGGAATCCTTGATCTAAGTACATTCCTTGTTGAATATCCTTTTTACCTAGGTCTAGGCCTCCCTCCCTAAGCCTTTCTTGGAGAGCAAGCAAGCCATTATTTGAGCCTCTCTTGTGAATGGGCTTTGGAAATCACATTGCACGTTTTTATTGACCTCATCATTCTAGTGATTTCCTTAATATAGGGACTCCTCCCATCGGTGAAAGTCCGTAAAGAGCAATGGACATTAATTGAGGTGACAGTGGGTCCTTAACCTGTTGTTGCCATTTGGTCTAGTAGTTGTCCCTTAGGAATCCCTTCTAGGACCCTTGCTAGATTGTGTGGTAACATTTTTGGCATCATTGCCGGGGACACGAGACGTGTGTCTTGATTCTCGTACAAAAATATTGACATATCATTCTTGGCGACTCCATTGGAAGAACGAAGCTCTAGTTCTTCATTGAACTCCAAAGTCAATGCTTGAAGGGTGAAGCAAGCATATATTTAGGCACATTTAAATTCACCTTGGCAGCTCCTACATAACTGATATGCCTAACTCAATAGGATGTCTTTCTTTGATGATTTACTTGCCTTGGACATCGTTCACATTCCTGGACGCCCTAAGCATCTCACCTGGACTATCATACATGGGGTGCCCAAGTTTGATGGTGATCCACTATCTGTAGTTGATCATGTGGCAAGATTTGCCACATATGCCTCAAAGGCTGAATTGGTTCATCACGATGTCCTTATGATGCTATTTATGAGATCCCTCCATGGTCATGATTCATGGTTACATAATTGCAAACCTAAGAGTATCTCATCTATTGAAGCATTCTTTGATGACTTTCTTTAACATTTTTAGGTGTGCCAACCATTGGATATTCAAAAGGAAGCCTTCATTGAACATCATGAAGATCTTGGGAAAAGTGATCTCGCTCCCCCTTTGAACTTTGATATCAATGAATACTTACATATTGAAAAGGGGAAATGGGAGGTTCATGGGCATCATTTTGACAAGGATCCTATCTATGACACTGATGATGATGACATCCATAGGACCCTTGTCTTTCCTCACGATCTTGGGAATGTTGTTGAGTCTCGTGTGGACCCTTTCCTCAACCCATTCTTACATTATCACTAATAATGAGGAATCCTCACGCTCTCATAAGTGTGATCATCATGGGCAACCTACTTTTTTGTCTCTCCATGTCATCGGTCTCCTATTCCTTTCGATCATGACCTTGTGGTGGCTGCAAAACTCGATACAAATGATAGGGACCATGATGAGGATGGTATGCCTAAGGTTTCCATTCATTGGAAATTTATGGGCTTAATTGTTGATATCTCTATCTTTTGGTTGAAAGAGAGGATCCTATGGAATAGGTTGTATCCCTTTACTCCCTCTTTGTCCATGATCCTCCATATGAGGATATTCCATTTTCCCACCTCCCGCCCTTGTGACCTTCCATATAGTCGTTCCGAGCATCTTGCCCTTCCCTTTGGATCTATTGCATGAGTAAGAAGAGGGGCAGTCGTTCACATATTGACTGGATGATATGTTGGTTTCATTGGGTCTATGATTACACTTAGTACTTGTGTGATGTAATATGCATATTAGAGTAGGATGCATTGCATGCTGATTTTTGCTTTAGAGCTAATGTCATATGATATTATCATGCTAGATTAAGATTCATTTAGATTAAAATTGCATTTAGAATTAAATTTTATTTCTTGATTGATTTTTATGGCCCAACAAAAGCATGGACGACCAAGAGATGCCGCAAAAACATGTTGTCCCGTATGCTTAGTCTTTGAATGTGTAGGTAACATGTCTACGATCCTAAGAAATAACTGGTGTTTTCATGACCTCCTCATTCAAGTACGTTTGTTCACTCTACTGAGAGATCATGTCCTAGTTGGAGCAGGTTGTTACCCACCACCAGTGGGTGACACCCATAGGAGAAGTTTTTTTCCTAGATTGTCTTTAGCCAGTAGCCAGCAACCCCTTGTAGCCTCCAGATAGCTTGATTTGCCACCATTTCCGCCACCCGAGCCAACCATTATGTTCCTATGCCCATTCTGTGATGAAATTATATGTTTGAAGGTGGACCTTCCAACCCCGAAGGTATGACTTTCATTATGTAATTGGGTACTTTTGCTTACTTATTATGGACACATCTAGACATGAATTAGTGGGGGGATTCGGCGGAAAGAATGGGCTTGGTATGTACTCTTGTCCCCTTGTCCAACCTTGGTGGTTAGTCTTGTATCCTAGCCTCATGGTATCTCCTTTATTGACTACTAGCTTTAGGAGTGGCACTACATGGGAAACCTTGATTTTGGCTACGTAGTCTCACTCCCTCACACCACATACACCATCTCCCTCCACTCATTATAACCCCTTTCACATATTTCCCATTCGGGTCCACATTCATCCATTGGGTCCACAAGGAGTTAGCTTCCCCCTCCCCTTGTCCAAACTTTGGGCAGGCCTAGAACGATGCCCCAGAGGTTGATGTAGCTAAAAGAAAGTAAAAATCATAATTTGGCCACTCTCAACAAGAAATGTACCACAAAATGCAAAAGATGGCAGGGACAAAAAATTAGCACGTGGGCAAAAGCCGAACATGAGCTCTACCCCTATCATTATGGCCACCACCCTATTTCGTAGGGCCCCTTATGTGAGCCCCCTGGATCATTAAGGAACCCATGATTGTCCCAACCCTTGGCGGGCGATGAAATGCCCTACCCCAAGGGGGTATCCATTCCTATATCATTCACATCATGCTCTCATTCCTTGGAGCCCCAAGCAATTAAAAGAAAGAAAAATCAATAAAAGGCAAGAGACATATCAAGAACAGTGGAAAAACAAAGGTTGGGGTAACTCATGTAGCTCCTTCCTACATATTTATACCCATGTGCGGGCTTCCCTCATTATAGCTACCCTTGTATCATGGCATGTGGCTTGGAGCTCTCTTTGTTGCCCCACTTTATTCCATCATTATTTCATATGATAACTGCCATCTAGAACTGTTAAAATTGGCAACTAGTGCCATTTCCACCTTAGGACAACTCATATGATGGAGATAATTATTGCATTGGATTCCTCTTTCAGAGAGGTACAATTTTGATATAAAGATAATCCCATTCTCACAAGAAGAAATGGAATTATGAATTTATTTCTCCTATGGACAAATTGTCAAGGTTGGCACCAGTCAAATGTAGGCTCATGAAGGCCAACAGATGTCTCTCTTCACCCTCAACATTGTGTATAAATAAGAGAGACCTTTTCCTCATTTGGACATCATCATCTCATCACATCTTCTTCTCTCTCTTGATTGGGTCAAACAACTTTGGAGGCTTCTCTCTTTTACTTAGCACATGTCGTTGGGCAGCTCTCTTTCTTCTTCGCACGTGTGGCGGGAGGCCAAGTTTTTTTGGGCAGAACAAGTCGAAATTGCAGAATGTTGACTAGGGTTGACCAAGGGGTGTTTGATTAGCGCTGACCTCGATTTTTGGGCCATAATTTCGTTTTTCCTAGGCCACATTTATTGGCATGGAAATAGAGGCATTTGGAGGTGTTTGACAAGCGTTGACTTCAAGTTTGATTGCAGAAAATTACAGCAAACTCTCTCTCCCTTGACTAGGTTTGACCGAAGATTTTGAGCTGACTTTGACTCTCATGGAAGACCAAATTGGACTGTTGTTTGGAGGATGTTTTGGGGCAGCTTTGACCACCGTTGACTTTCTGGTTAGAGCTGATTTGACTGCTGTTTTAGTAGATCTGTTTTGGGCTTATATTTGTACTCTCTCTCTCTCTACAGAACTATTGAAGAATAATAAGAAGATTTGATCAAATGGTTTCCCCACATTGGGATTTGCCCTAGCATGCGCCACATCTTGTGTCCTCTTGTCTTGACTTCTCTTTTGAATATGATTTTATGTTTTATCTGCATTTACTGTCAATATTTATAAGTTAACGTGATTTCTACTGGATATAATTGGAATTTGTCATTGGGCTGCTAAAGGAACATTGAAGTAAATTGTCTTAAGCATAGAACATACCATTGTTAATTAAAATTAACATGGTATCAAAGCTCAGATGAAGACAAAGCCCAAGCAAGAGTAAAGCAAAACAATCACTAAAGGAAGCTGTTGGACAAGGACTTGGAACTAGTCTCGATTCCCAATGACGACTACATTTTTGTTCAAATCTGAGGACAAGCTTAAGGACAAATCTGACTATCATGCATGGAAGATGACTTTGGATTTGACTTTGGAAGAGAATGATGCCATGGACTATGTCAAAGGAAGAATAACAAAGCCTCCTTCAAATGCATCCGCTGTTGCACAAACCAAGTACAAGAAATGTGAGGTAAAAGCTAAGAATATTATTGTTGATTCCATTCATAAGCCTTTGGTTGCATATATCTCTGATTTGGAAACATCTAAGGAGATCTATGAAAAGCTGGTTGGGATGTTCAAAGTGAACAATGCAAATCAAATTCTCTTTCTCAAGAACAAGCTGAAAGATATCAAGATGGATAGAGTTGAATCCATCCAATCCTACTTCATGAGGATTACCGAGATCAAGAATGATCTCTTATCTATTGGACAAGTCATTGGTGATAGGGAACTCTCTCTTATTGCACTTGGGGGCCTTACAAGAGATTGGGATGTGTTCAACACTACCATTCTTAACAATGACAGGATTCCGGATATGAGGAACTATTGGCCAGATGCACTCAAGAAGAAATAAGGATGATGGAATGAGACAAGCCCTCAAATGGAAACAATCCTACTGCCTTCTCCGCTCATTCTAAGAGAAGGAACAATGCTGGTCCAAGGAATCAAGGACAAGGGTTCAAGCAGGGATTCAAAGAAGGAAGAAAAGGAAGATGCTTCAATTGTAACAAGTTTGGCCACTTTGCTAGAGAGTGTCCTCACAAGAAGGATACTCCACGAGATGATGACAACAATAATAACAACTTCAAGGGCAATGGCAATCGAAGGAACAACAACTTTAATAACAAGGAAAGAGGAATGCTCCTACTACTCAAAATGGAGGTGGTCATCCTCCCAAGAAGTCGAGAAACGCCAGGTATGATGAAGTTAATGTTGTAAAGCAAAAAGAATTTTATCTTATTTCTTCCCTCTCCACCGCCTCTCCTCTAGATACATTGATAGTGGTGCCTCAAGGCTCTTCACTGGGTATAAATAAGCTCTTTCAAACCTGGTTGAGAAGAAGACAAATATGGAGATCATACTTGGGGACAATGCCACCTATCTTGTGAAAGGAATTGGGACCGTTACTCTTCACTTAAATCAAAGTCAAACCCTTCACCTACAAGAAGTGTTATATGCACCTGACTTGAAAAAGAACTTGGTTTCTAATTCTGCAATGGAAGATAAAGGTTTTAAGGTGTCATTCGTTGATGGGAAGGTTCGTCTTTGGCAAAGGAATCCAAGAGATGCATTCACTCTAGGATTCAGAGTTGAAGGTCTCTATCAAGTTGGAGGAAGTCCGTTGGGAGCTATGATTTGTGACACCTCTCTTCAATCCGAATTATGGCACCGAAGATTTTCTCACCTTCATTTTAAAGCCTTACTCGATGTAAGGAAGAAGGTCACAGGTATGCCCGAATTCAACTTGATTCATGAAGGTGTTTGTCAGGGATGTGAAGCTGGAAAACATACAAGGGGACCATTCCCCTCAACTGAGACTCAAACCACTAATATTCTTCAATTGGTCCATTCTGATCTATCAGGTATGTTTCCCATGACATCTTTGAGTGGATATTTGTATTATGCTATTTTTGTGGATGACTTCTCTCGCAAGACATAGATCTATTTCTTAAAGAAGAAGAATGAAGCATTGAAATGGTTCCTCCTCTTCAAACCCTTGGTCGAGAATCAAATAGGGAAGAAGATAAAAGTTCCGAGGACTGATAATGGGACCGAATATGAGTCTAATGACTTCAAAGACTATTGTAGAGAAGATGGCATTAAGAGGGAGACTACAACCACTTATACTCTTGAGCAAAATGGTGTTTTCGAAAGAAAGAATCGTACTATCATTGAAGCTACCTAGGCTATGCTTCATGATCAAGGTCTTCCAAAGTTCTTATGGGGAGAAGCTGTCAACACCGCTGTGTATGTCCAAAACCGATGCCCACATCAAGTGTTGGACTTCAAGACACCCGAAGAAGTATTCACCGGTAAGAAACCTGATGTTTCTCATTTTAGAATTTTTGGATGTCCCGTATACTTTCATGTGTCGAAAGAGAAAAGAAACAAACTAGATGCATTTGGGAAGAAAGGAACATTCGTGAGCTACAGTGAAACTTTGAAGGCATATAGAATTTATGTGCCTAGTCAAAGGGAAGTGGAATTAAGTCACAATGTCACTTTTGATTAAGATTCTGCACTTAGAAAGATTCGAAATCTTCCTATTCCTAGGAAGAACAATGATGATGATGATGATGCAAGAAAGAAGGATGAATCTTTGTCAGATGAACAGATGCCTGATGTTGAAGGACCGATGGATCCCATTGATCCACCTCCTTGTGATCCCTCTACTACAAGAAAGAGGCCTTTGTGGCTTAAAGATACTCTTGAAGACGTCGAGAAACACATTGCACAGAGGGGGACAATTTGTGAAAGCAAGAAGAAGAATAGGTACCAAGGCTACTTAGTTGCCATGAGTACCATTGTACAATCTGAGCCTTGTACATTCGAAGAAGTTGTAAAGCAACAGGTTTGGAAGGATGCGATGAATGAAGAGTATGAGTCAATCATGAAGAATGATGTTTGCGATGTGGTTCCTAGACCCAAGAATATGTTTGTGGTCACTTCAAAATGGTTGTACAAGATCAAACATGGAGCTGATGGGAGTTTCATGTGGCAGGTGTCCTGCAATTCTCCATGACTTGAATGCAGAATCATATATTTCCACTATCCCCGCTTCATGGCTGTCCTCACCAACCACCACCACTTTGTATGTCCCTCTACTGTCGCCCTCCCCTTCCACGATGCCTGACCGTTATGGATGAGATGGGGGTCAGTTTTAAGGAGGTTCTTGTGAGGGGATTGGAAACAACAAATGATAGACATGGATGGAGATCGATTGTGTGCAAGAACAAGCCTGCCCCTGATCCATAGAAAGTAACAAATTTTACATTACCATTTGGCGCCACGAAGGAGGGAAAGGAGATGCAGGGGGTATTCCTCCAGGTTCCTGTGAAGAAGAAGAAAGCCAAACAATGAAGAGGCCTTCTGCCAACATCTTGCACAAGCAGCCATGGCTTCCTGTTACCAGGCTTCTCCGCCCATTTACTCGTTATGAATTGGGTTGATGTGAGCAGAGCATTGCATTTCTTGGACACACTGCGAAATCTACACAAAGATGCTGAGAAATTCAAGGCCAGATTTGTAGCTCGAGGCTTCTCTCAAAAGGAGGAGTAGACTATGATGAGATATTTGCATTAGTTGCCCGATATACCACCATCCATTCGATCATAGCTCTTGCTGCTTCGCAAGGATGGAACCTTCGTTAGATGGATGTCAAAATTGCCTTCTTGCATGGTTCGCTTAAGGAGGAAGCATATGTGGAACAACCTGAAGGGTTCGAGGTTCAAGATCGTGAGACACATGTATGCAGGTTGATGAAATCCCTCTATGGGTTGAAGCAAGCCCTTAGGGCTTGGTATGAGATGATCGATATCTATCTGATGAAGCTGGGATATACAAGAAGTGATGCTGATCCGAACCTATACTTCAAGGTTGAAAATGACAGACCTCTTATTCTAGTCCTTTATGTGGATGATCTCTTTCTAAAAGGCAATGACCCTCTCATTCATCAAAGCAAGAGGGAGTTGGCTTCCGAGTTCGAGATGAAGGACCTGTGACTGATGCATTATTTCCTAGGGTTGTAGGTCTGACAAAAGCCAGGTGAGAATTTCCTTTCTCGAGGAAAATATATTTTGAAGCTACTTGAGAGATGTGGGATGGTGGACTGCAAGTCCGTGACTACTCTGATGGAACTCAACTTCAAGAAGCTATGTGGAAGTGCTGCTGGGCTCAGACTGGCGAACCATACCGAGTATTGTCAACTTGTGGGGGCACTGATGTTTTGGTCAACTCCCGTCTTGACATATGCTTCGCTGTGAATAAATTGAGTCAATATATAGTCGAGCCTCATCACATTCATTTGATTGTTGCCAAGAATCTCTTGAGATATCTCCGAGGCACAATCCTCTATGGACTGAGATACACTGTCGGGGATTCGAGACTACATGGATATACATATGTTGAATCGTAAGAGCATGTTTGGATGCTGTTGGCATTCTGATGCATGTGTTGTCCTTGATGGCAACTCACTTGTAACAGGACAAGTATATTGTAACTAGATGAATCCACAAATTAGTTCAGAGGTGATCGAATGATGGAACAAAGTACCAGAATGATGGGTCAAAGGTTTACAGATTAGAATCATAAGTTTGATAGAGGTGAATATTTGAAAATCTATACATGGGTTCGTCAAGGCCAAGTCACGTATACACGCGAGTTTGGTGAAGCAAAGTAGCGTGTGGTTTTTTCACCATGGTATTCTAAATAGCAGGGGTCTCTACCATGGTATTGGCCCATAGTAATGAGCGCGACAATGGATATTGATCTCGTCAAAGATTACCACCAGCACTAGTGTAGTTTTGACTCGTGGTATTGGATAAGGACTAAACTATGTAAGGAGGTGAAGATCAAAGTGATAAGTGTGCATGTGAAAGGGTTTTTGATGAATACTTCAATTTGAAGTATATTTGCATTGTAAGGGCCATAATTGTCACGTAGATCTGAAATAATTATTCACCGATGAACACAATGATGGATTGGGATCATGAGACTTGAAATGACTTTTCATTGTATGATCTGCTCATGGATTAACTAGATCTAAGTATTGATGCATGTTTTTATCTTTGAATATTATGGTCTAGGCCTTTCTGAAGTTTTGAAGAGCTGCACAATTTTAGGTCAAAATTTGCAGATCTATACGCTGGTCTGGGGAAAAGCGCATATACATGCGGGTTTGCTTCTTCAAAGTCGCAAATATAAAGTAAGGGTTTTTGTTCATATATGAATGATCAACCTGATCAATGCTGCTGTTTCCCAGATGTCTGTCAATGAAGTCCTCATGTTGATCTGGGTTGAGTGATAATGTATGAAGTAGAATTGATTGAATGATGAAGTTGAATTTGTCTACATGTTGATTGGTTGAAAAGATTATTGATGTTGCTGGTTGTATGAGGGTTCAGTAAGCTAACAGAGTATTTCAGTATATCTTTGGTCAAATCTATGCCTGATTCAGAATTACAAGTTTTCAGTTTTCAGTATATTAAAATCGGTACGCGGGTTTCTCTACTGAAAAGCGCATATACATGTGGGTTGCCTTAAGTGAAGCAGCATATACATTTTGGCATTTGAATGATCAGGATTGCAGTTGATTCTGTGTGTTGATGCAGTATTTCGAGTTCAGTTCTGTGTACTGGTTACAGTGATCTGACTGTTCCAGTTGATTGGTTGAGTTTTGATTAAGTGTCAGTTGATTGGGTTTCAGTGATTGGTTGATTCAGTTGTATTACAGTGTGAGCTACAATTCATTATTGATATTGAGCTTAAGTGTTGATAGTAGATCCAGTGTAAAAATCTATGCAACGTGGTCCATGGATGTTGCTGGGGGTTGGAGCCTTTAGTGAGGAAGTCAAAGCTTCCTGCCAGTAATAGCTGGTGATCAGATCAGGGGGTTGGAGCTCCCTTCTAGTAGGAGTTGGAGAACGAGCGAAGGTTGTAGCCTTTCGCAGGTGGGTGCCTGCGTACTGGTATGAGTCTGCACTAATACAAGATTGTAAAAAGGTTTTTCTTTATATTAAAAAGAAGACAAAGACGACAACAACACGTGGCTTTTTCCCGCATTGGGTTTCCACCTTAAATCCTAGTGTTCATATGTGTTTCTTATGTGTGATGGTTTTTTTTGTTCTTACAACACATGGTTACTGTCTATCTAATGTTTAATAAAATATTGATGCACTGGATGAAGACAAACAAATGATGAATTAACTGAAACATAAGTTTACTGGATGTACGTTGGTTGTCTTAAGAACAGTCGCGTACACACGCGGGTTCCTTTCAGTAAAGTCGCGTATAGAAATTAGAATATGAAATGAAAAAGTTATTTATTTGAAAATACTGATTCACCCCCCCCCCCCCCCCCCCAGTATTTTTCCCAACAATTGGTATCAAAGTAGGTCCTTTGGCAGAAGCTTTATCGCTTGAAGGAGATCTGTCAAGACAATGGGAAAGAAGCAAAAGAAGAAAGCACCTCAAAAGAAGAAGACATCTCAAAGAGACAGTGACCGTGATAGATACAATTGTCTATTAGATGGAAGAAAATATTCAGATTCAGAATCACCTCAGAATGAAGATGATCAAACAAAAGAATTATTAGGTACTGATTTTTGGTCCTCTAGTGATACCTTTCCCCGTTCATGCAAAATTGAAGGTAATGAATGTGACAATGAAACAACTGAATTTTCTCTTAGGGTAAAAGTGAAAGAAATCTAATGACCATAGAAGTAGAAGTTAAAAGGCTTACAGACAAAATTAGAGATCAACAAGATCTATTTGATAAAAGGGAATGTACCTGCGAAAAGGAGGTTACTAGGTTAAAAACTTAGTTGGAGGAAGGAAACAAAATAAAGAAGCAGTACAAGGAAAAGGAAGATCAATGTAAAAGGCTACAGGATGAAGTAACATCATTAAGAAATCAAGTGAATGAAAATGATACAACAACCAAGGAACTTAAAAAAAGAACCAATTACGGTAAAGGTCTTGACACTGAGGTTGTCTCTCTAAAAGAAGACCATGAAAAATCAAATAAGTAGAATGAAGAACTACTTCAAGCATTTGAGGAAAAAGAAATTGGGATTCTCAAATTAAAACAACAAGTGGAGGAAGGAAGAAAGGTTGAAGAAATCATGAAGAAGCAGTATCTAGAAAAGGAAAAGAAATATCAAGATGAGGTAAATATCTTAAAAGGTAAATTAGAAGAAAATGATAAACTTTTGCGATTTCAAGATAGTACTAAGATTTTGGTTAATATTCTTTGTAGTCAAAGGTCTCCTACCATCAAATTTGGTATTGGTTTTCATGAAACTGTTAAAGGTGAATTTAGCTCACAAGTCGAGGCAAGGAATTTTAATGCAAAAACTGAAATGCTCAACAAGGAGATAAGAAGTCAACCCCATCAACAACCAAGGAAAGAAAGTCTTCAAAGGAAATCATTTACTCCTAACTATATGAGTTTTAATCGATTTTTTCCTCTGATCAATAATGTTGAATGTTCTATGTCATAATTTTGGACATGTTGCAGCTAGTTGCAGAAATATAATGTTTCAAGCTAATAACCGTCTCACAGAAAGATTATCAGCTTCCAGGTACTTTAAGGGATTTTGTTTTTCTTGCAATATGTTTGGTCACAAAGCCATTGATTGCTATAGAAGGAATATGAAACATACAAGATGTTATACTTGTAACAAGTTTGGGCATGTAGCAAAAGAATGTAGGAACAAGTCTATGGATCGCCATAGACATTATGGTAAGCAACCAAATAAGAACATTAATATCAGAAAATTTGAAAAAGATGGATCCACCAATAAGCAAGAAAAAAAAGAACAGATAAGGTGTGGTCTTGCTCTCTTTCCATTCGAAGACGAAGATGAATGGTACAAAGATAATGGATGTTCTCATCACTTGACTGGAGATAAGAGTAAAATGGATTCTCTCATGAAGAACCATCATGGTAATGATATTCTTGGAACTAATGTTTTAGCAAAATATCTAGGACCAGGTACAATCACAATAGACTCAGGAGGAGCTAAAAGTGTGAAATTTCAGTATTTCCCTTTCTATACGCAGATCTTATGAATACGAGTCGCATGTATACACGAGTTCTAAACTGTATAGTGGTGTATACTTTGGTTTGATGAAGAAACAGTGGGACAGACTTAGGGAAAGGGTCTGATATGGTTCAGTCAATTGTCAATTGTCTTTTCTATTTTGATGGTTGATGATTACAGTCTGTTGATGCTATTTAGAAATTCTTTTGGTCCTCATAAGTTGTTGATGACTTGATGTATAATTGGTTGATGATGATGCCTTGATGGTTCTTACTAATATATGAAATGATCAGATCTAACAGTGAACAGTTGGCACATGTTTAGGGGGGTTATTTTCTATGCTTCTAATAATGCATTGTTGGCATTATGTTTGCTTTAGAAGTCCTTGGTACGTAATGATGCTTATCAATGTTGATGATGCTTATGTTGTTGAAGTGTTTAACTGATGCATCATGCTATATGCTGCGGCAATGGGTTGCCTATGATAAAATCACAGATGATACTTATATATTGCTTGAGCCACATAGTTGTTTTGATGCTATTGATCAGATTTATGGATGATTCTTTTGATGATGCATATAGTACATATGTTATGTTGCTTACATGGTGATATTCATAAGTTCAAGGAGAAAAACAAAGCTTGAGTACACAACTTCATTATTTGATGATGATAAGTATCACTCATTACTTTTATGTTGTTGTCATCATGCCTTCAAAGATGCATAAATTTCATATGGTGCAGTTATGGATGAGGATTCATATGGTTCTTGGCTCTCACATGTTTGAGGATTGTTGCTTTTGATGGTATCACGGAAGTTTGACAAATGATTGTGAGCTCATGGTTTGCTTTTCTCATTGATGAGAAGCTAGATACATTACAAGGTAAGGATCACATGGATGATTACTTAAGTTGCACGATGTTGGTATAAAAGATCTTATATGAAGAAAATTGGCCAAGGGAATGATGTTATTTAATATTGTAGGTTTCATGAAGACATGGCTATTTGAAGACATGGCTATTTGGAGACATGGATTACTTAGTCACATAATGATGATGATAAGAAATGATGAATACTTCTTCCTATCTTACTTTATGATGATAGGCTTGGTTCTCACGTATGTTGATTATTATGGTTGATTCTTATCAGATGCATTAGGGGAATTTTGAGGTCTAAAATGGGCCTCCTAAGGAAATTATAAAATAATAGTGGAAACAATAAAATAGGATTAGATTACATCATCAAATTTTAGAGGAAAAAAAGGAAAAAACTTTTTTCAACTCATATTTTCGACTTATCTCCCTGTGGGTTTACTCAAATTTCGAGCGGAAACACTCGTTGGATGCACAATTTGATTCCTCGTGCAATGAGTACCCATGTTGCATACTTTCAATGGACCTTGCTACCTGAAAAATGAGAAATACATGAAAAACGTGATTGCAATCCCGCTCGAAATTTGAGTAAAACCTTACGGAGATAAGTTGAAAATACGAGTTGAAAAATTAGTTTTATTATTTTATTAGTTTTTAATCTTTTTACTTTTTTACTCCAAAAATGGTGAATCATCCCCCATGCTTGACATCATCATCTTGAATCCTATTGGTTCTTATAAAGTTTATTTTGGTTGTACATTTTTTGTAGGAGGCCCATTTTAGACCTCAAAATTCCCTTAATGTGGGATGTTAGAAAACTTCCTAGTAATGATACATGTTTGATATATTGAGGGTTGTTGAGGAAAGAACATGTAGTTCTTGCTACGATGATTTGATGATGATGTTGTGGTCATGGATGATGACTATGGTGCTTTCACATGTATATGATATGATGTGAATGGTTTTGTTAAGATATAGGCATTACTATTTGGAGATATGGCATATGCTTAGTTGATTCATAAAAGGCTATGTTTTTTATGAACATAGAAAAGAGCAAGTTGATCTTGATAAAGGTTAAGAGGATGAGTTGATCGCAGATATATATGAAACTCTGTATGCGGCATATTTAATCACAGGTTGATGATATTAAAGCTACATTGTGTTACCTTGTGAATTGATGATGGACATATACAGGTTGTTGTTCTTGATGCTGCTGACAGATGCTTATGGTGCAGATCATATATGGTGTATGATAGTTGCTGATAACTATCATGATCTTGTTTATATCTTTGGTCTTTGTTATAAATGTCATTTGATGTAAAGGTCATATAAAGACCTATGATGTACTCATTGTAAAATTCAGCCATGTATGGACTATTGTGGTCAAGTCCTTTTGGACTTATGATGAATTTTGAAACCCCACTGTGTTTGGGAAGTTGATGTAATATGTAATCCCACTTGGTTGGGTGGTAGTGTCAAAAATGTAATCCCACTTGGTTGAGTGGTTGAGTCAAATATGTATCCCCACTTGGTTGGGTGACTGATGTAACTAAGTCCTTGGTGATAGAAAGGTCATACGCAGTTGAGTTATAGAGTCATGTTCTTCATTTGAAAATCTTTCTAAAGATTCAGCATGTGCTCAGGGGGAGCACATACAGTATAGTGCAAATCACATCCAAAGGGGAGCTTTGGTCCGCCCTTTGCCCTTGATGTCAAAGGGGAAGAATATCTTGGTGTTAGAATAACGATTATTTGATGTATCTAACAGGTTTCTACAAGTTGAGGTGATCAACACCAACATGGTTGCCATCAAGTCCAAAGGGCGAGATTGTTGGCATTCTGATGCATGTGTTGTCCTTGATGGCAACTCACTTGTAACAAAACAAGTATATGGTAACTAGATGAATCCACAGGTCAATTCAGAGGTGACAGAATAATGGAACATAATACCAGAATGATGGGCCAAAGGTTTACAGATCAGAATCAAAAGTTTGATACAGGTGAATATTTGAAAATCTATACGCGGGTTCATCAAGGCTAAGTCGCGTGTACACACAAGTTTGGTGAAGCAAAGTAGCATATGGTTTTTGCACCATGGTATTCTAAATACCAGGGGTCTCTACCATGGTATTGGCCCATAGTAATGAGTGCGACAACGGATATTGATCTTGTCAAAGATTACCACTGGCACTAGTGTAGTTTTGACCTGTGGTATTGGATAAGGACTAAACCATATAAGGATGTGAAGATCAAAGTGCTAAGTGTGCATGTGAAAGGGTTTTTGATGAATACTTCAATCTGAAGTATATTTGCATTGTAAGGGCCATAATTGTCACGTAGATCTGAAATAATTATGCACCGATGAACACAATGATGGATCAGGATCACGAGACTTGAAATGACTTTTCATTGTATGATCTGCTCATGGATTAACTAGATCTAAGTGTTGACGCATGTTTTATCTCTAAATATTATGATTTGGGTCTTTCTGAAGAGTTGCACAGTTTTAGGTCAAAATTTGTAGATCTATACGCTGGTTGGTCTTGGGAAAAGCACGTATACACACGGGTTTGCTTCTTCAAAGTCGCGTATATAAAGTAAGGGTTTATGTTCATAAATGATTGATCAACCTGATTAGTTCTACTGTTTCTCTGTTGTCTGTTAATGAAGTCCTGATGTTGATCTGGGTTGGGTGATAATGTCTGAAGTAGAATTGATTGAATGATGAAGTTGAATTTGTCTACATGCTGATTGGTTGAAAAGATTATTGATGTTGTTGGCTGTATGAGAGTTCTGTAAGCTAACAAAATATTTCAGTATATCTCTGGTAAACTCTGTGTTTGAATCAGAATTAAAAGTTTTCAGTTTTCAGTATATTAAAATCGGTACACGGGTTTCTCTACAGAAAAGTGCATATACACGCAGGTTGCCTTAAGTAAAGTAGCGTATACATTTTGGCATTTGAATGATTAGGGTTGTAGTTGATTTTGTGTGTTGATACAGTATTCTGAGTTCAGTTCTTTGTACTGGTTATAGTGATCTAACTGTTCCAGTTGATTGGTTGAGTTTCGATTAAGTGTCAGTTGATTGGGTTTAGTGATTGGTTGATTCAGTTGTATTACATTGATGAGCTACAGTTTGATTATTGATATTGAGCTTAAGTGTTGATATTAGATCCAGTGTGAAAATTTATGAAACGTGGTCCACCGATGTCACTGAGGGTTGGAGCCTTCAGTGAAGAAGTCGAATCTTCCTGCCAGTAGTAGCTGGTAATCAGATCAGGGGGTTGGAGCTCCCTCCCAGTAGGAGCTGGAGAACGTGAAAAGGTTGTAGCCTTCTGTAGGTGGGTGTCTGCGTACTGGTATGAGTCTGCACTAGTACAAGATTGTAAAAATCTTTTTCCAGAGACGACAACAGCAGGTGGTTTTTTCCCGCATTGGGTTTCCAACTTAAATCCTGGTGTTCATATGTGTTGCTTATGTGTGATGGTTTATTTTGTTCTTACAACACATGGTTACTGTCTATCTAATGTTTAATAAAATACTGATGCACTAGATGAAGACAAACAAATGATAGCCCACGGGGCTTTGGATTGACGGTGAATGGGTGCACTGTTAAGGCACTCCTTGCAATAGGTCACTGGTTCAAATCCCCCGTGGGTGCTTACCTACCAAAAAAAAAAAAGACAAACAAATGATGAATTAACTGAAACATAAGTTTACTGGATGTACGCTGGTTGTCTTAAGAATAGTTGCATACACATGCAGGTTCCTTTCAGTAAAGTCGTGTATAGAAATCAAAATATGAAATGAAAAAGTTATTGATTTGAAAATACTGATTCAGCATCCCCCTCTCAGTATTTTTCCCAACAGATGTTGTGTCTCTTTGGGGTCTGCTTCTATATCTTGGATGAGAAGGAACCAGAAATCGGTTGCACTAAGAAACGCCAAGGCTGAATACATTACTGCAAGTATGCCTATTGTGAAGCAGTTTGGTTGAGGAAGCTCTTCAGTGAGCTATTTGAGAACATGCTAGATACAACCGTGATCTTCTGCGACAACTAGAGTGGGATTCATTTATCAGAGAATCCCATTTTCCACAACTGCTCCAAGTACATCGATATCAGGTACCACTTTATCCGGGTTATGGTACAACGGGGAGCAGTTAGGCTCCAACACATCAGGACAGATGAGCAAGTTGCTGACATTCTCACGAAGTCTCTTAGGAAGGTAAAATTCTTATTCTTCTGAGAGAGACTTGGAGTCGTGGAATGACCCTCTTATGAGGGTCTCGTATGAGTTGGACACAGAGCTCTGGGAGCTCCTGGGGGCGTGGGGTACTTCTTGGAGCTAGCTATGAGCGACCATAGGATGAGTGGTTCACCTTCCCCTGTGATACCCCATTATGGTTGACATGTGTGTAGAGTGAGTGGTTCACCTTCCCCTACCCAGACACATGCATGTAGGGTGAGTCCTTCCCCTACAGTTGACATATGCATAGGATGAGTGGTTCAACTTCTCCTATGGCATATGAGTAGGATGAGTGGTTCACCTTCTCCTGTTGATGCCCTGACACACATCCTACCCATAGAGTCCAAAACTCATGGGAAGTACCTTTCATCTGGCCAATGAGTTGGGAAAAGTTGGTTAGGGACCATAACACTATTGATGGACGCATCGTGTACTGCCGTACTCCCTATGAATAGGATGGATGGTGTTCAACAACTTGATCTGGGATTAAGGACTGACTTTAGTCAGTGGAGAGTGGTATGATATACTCTCGATCACTTCTTCTTCATTATTACTTCATGGTTCAGTAAAGCAGAGCAGTGATGGCATGATGGTACAAGATGACAAGTTGGCATGATGATGGATTGACAGGTGGAATTCTCCCTAGTTGAGAGGGAGTGTTAAAATTGGAAACCAGGGCCAAATTCCACCTTAGGACAACTCATATGATGGAGATGATTATTGCATTGGATTCCTCTTTCAGAGGGGTACAATTTTGATATAAAGATAATCTCATTCTGATAAGCAAAAATGGAGTTATGAATTTATTTCTCCTATGGACAAATTGTCAAGGTCGGATCCAGTTAAATGTAGGCTCATGAAGACCAACAAATGTGTCTCTTCACCCTCAACGTTGTGTATAAATAAGAGAGACCTTTTCCTCATTTGGACATCATCATCTCATCACATCTTCTTCTCTCTCTTTATTGGGTCAAACAACATTGGAGGCTTCTCTCTTCTACTTCGCACATCTGGCAAGAGGCCAAATTTTTCTGGGCAGAACAAGTCAAAATTGCAGAGTGTTGACTATCGTTGACCAAGGGGTGTTTGACCAGAGTTGACCTTGGTTTTTGGGCCAGAATTTTGTTTTTCCTAGGCCGCATTTATTGGCACAAAAATCGAGGCATTTGGAGGTGTTTGACCAATGTTGACTTTATGTTTGACTGCAGAAAATTACAGCAGACTTCTCTCTCCTTTGATTGGGTTTGACTGAAGATTTTGAGCTGACTTTGACTCTCTTGGAAGGCCGAATTGGACTGCTGTTTGGAGGATGTTTTGGGGTAGCTTTGACCACCATTGACTTTCTGGTTAGGGCTGATTTGACTGCTGTTTTAGCATATCTGTTTTGGGCTTATATTTGTACTCTCTCTCTGCTGAACTATTGAAAAATAATAAGAAGATTTGATCAAAGGGTTTCCCCACATTGGGGTTTGTCCCTGGCATGCGCCACATCTTGTGTCCTCTTGTCTTGACTTGTATTCTACATATGATTTTATGTTCTATCTGCATTTACTATCAATATTTATAAGTTAATGTGATTGCTACTGGATATAATTGGAATTTGTCATTGGGCTGCTAAAGGGACATTGAAAGTAAATTGTCTTAAGCATAGAACATACCATTGTTATTTAAAATTAACAAGAACACCATGCCTTTGATGCCAATATGACCTTTCCACATCATCCATATATGCCCTAGAAGGGTGATGTTAGCCTCCTTTTTGATGACATCATGGTAGAGTATATGTTACTTGGAGATATACCCATGCACTTTGATGATGTACCTTGGAGTGAGGAGCACTCTTGGACCCATTTTTCCACTTGCTTGATGGAGATATCCATTTTTGTAGGGTGATGTCATGTTGGAGAGCCTTTCCTCTACATATGTGGAGGATTTATGATGTATTTTCATGTATTATCATTTTGTAAATTAATTTTAAGGTCAGCGTGTGACCTTTAGGCCTAGTTGAATGCTTCAAGCAAACCTTTGGGTCTTTTTGTTGTAACTTTGTGAAAAGTGACTTGATTTCCATCATATAAATAGAGGGTAGTCACTTTTAGATTATCATCATCACATTCACTCACTTATCTCTAAATGGAGTGTGGACAACCAACAACCCCTTGCAGCGACTTGATAACTCAATGTGCCACTTTTCTCCGCCACTTGAGCCAACTATTGTGTGCCCTCGCTCATCTGTTATGATCATATGTTTGAAGGTGGACCATCTAACACCGAAGGTATGATTTTTCTTTATGTAATTGGGTGTTTATGCTTTCTTCTCTTGGGCACATTTCGGCATGGATTAGTGGGGGGATTCAACGAAAAGAATAGGCTTTGACGGTACTCTTTTTCCCTTACCTCAACCTGGGGGTTGATCTTGTATCATAGTCCCTTGGGATCTCCTTTATTGGCTACCATCTTTAGGAGTGGCACTAAATGGGAAACCATGATTTTGGTTGCATGGTCGCGCTTCCCGATACCATATTTCTCACTCCTCTTTTCTCATTACAACCCATTTCACATTTTCCCCATCTGGGTCCACATTTGTCCATTGGGTCCATGAGGTGTTAGCCTCCCATTCCCCTTGTCCACACCTTGGGTTAGGCCTGGAATAATCCCTCAAGGGTTGATGTAGCTAAAATGGAAGATAAAAGCATAATATGGCCACATACAACATGAAATGTACCGTAAAATGAAAAATATGGTCGGGACAATAAAATTTAGCGTGTGGGCAAAAACCAAACATGAGCTCTACTCCTATCATTGTGGCCATCACCCTGGTTCCTAGGCCCCCTATGAGTTCCCCCTGCATCATTAAGGAACCCATGATTGTCCCAACCCCTAGTGGGCGATGAAATGCCCCACCTTAAGGGGGTATTCACTGCTACATATTATGCATCATGCTCTCATCCCCTTGAGCCTCGAGTAGTAAAATCAAGAAAAATCAATAAAAGGCAAAAGGCATATGAAGAATGGTGGAAAAACAAAAGTCGAGGTAACTCGTGTACCATGGTTACTCCCTCCTACCTACATTCATATACCCGATGTGTGGGCTTCCTTCATCATAGCTACCGTTGTACCATGGCACGTGGCTTGGATCCTTCCCTCTTGCCCCCACTCCGTTCCATTATTTCACATGACACTTGCAATTTGATGGATGTACCATGGACCTGTCACCCCCTTAGAGTTTGAAACCACCTAATAGGATCCTTCATTAACCTCTCTTGTCGAGCAAGGTAACATTTGTACATGTTTAAAGCCCATTTGGAAGGGGATGCCACTATGAAGTGTCCACTTTTTCCCTTGATCAACACGCTTATTTACTTAATTGCACTAGTGATTAATTGTACTGAAGGGTAAGGAAACGTGTTGGACCTTATAAAGGATTGCAGGTGGGTCTTCATCTTGGACTTGGTATCCCTATACGGGGTCCAAGCCCTCCAGAGGGTCATAATGGCACTTGTAGGGTGAGCGTTGAGAGCCATGGGCCTCCGTCATTGCAGAGCATTGATTGCCACACCATGGGCTTCTTCAGCACCACACACATTGCTTGTTCGTGCCCCAACCATACAAAGATGATGATGCACTTGGACCACATTGCCCAACCGACCACACATTTGCATTCGAACTTGGTCGCTGATCCATGGCCCAGATGAAGTTTTGTTTCCTCTAGGGAGACAAGGGAGGGCATGTGTCATCTTCTAGCCCTCACTGATGGAGCATCAACTTGTTATTGAGCCACTTGGAGACCCATGAGACCATTGCTTGTGCCCCATAACCACTTGGGAGCACCACATGATGTTTTTCTTGGAAATCAAGGGGCCACCCCCTTGATCATCATTTATGGAGCCCTCCTCTTCATCATGGCACTTTGAGGACTCATTCAGGCCTTCCAACGACCCTCTTACCATTATTTTATCATTTCGGCTAGCTTTGGATGGCTTATCTTTCACTTCATGAGCTATTTGGTGGGCTTGTCACCAAAGACATGTTATTTTGTACATTAAAATATTGTTAGGGGCTAAATTAGGCTAAATCAAACTTGAGGAGCCTCATATAAATAAGAGAGGCCTCATTTTGTATTGGATGATCATCACATTCTTGGATTAGCTCTTCTTGAGTAATTCACATTTCTTCTTGGATGACTATTGGAGATACTTTTCTTGCATTCGATATCTTTGGAGGCTAGTTCGATTTTCTTCTTGGAGCCATTGTCTTGATCTTGGATTGGATATATCTCTTGTTGTAAGTGAATTGTGTAAAATAATTTTTCATGAATAATGTCTAATGTGTGGAAATTATGCAACTAGCTCTTTCTTTTATGCCCTAATTGCTGAATATCATTGTTAAAGATTGTTAGATTGCAAATTTGTGCATGTTACTCATTGATAACAAGTAGAAGAATGTTCCTAGTGGATTGAAGTTTCTTTTCTTCCATGAAAGTTCATTGATCTTTGATGGGTAATTGTTGAGAGATAGGTTTTAGGGCATCATTTTTCAACCTCCTTGAGGAACGAATTAGTCTAAATTTCGAATCATAAAGACTCCATTGCCCAAGGGGAAGGCACTAGTCTAAGAAATTTTGGTGATCACCCTTCCTTTATTATCTTTTCTTCTTCCCAAAAATTTCGGGGATGACCTTGCTAGGGAATCATGCGAATTTCTTTAGAGGGATGATTTTGCCATTTTGCTTGGATAACCTTCTGCGCTGGTGTCTCTCCTAGAGATCTTCAAGGTTTCACGAGATTTCAACGGTTCATTTGTGAGAAAAACCAAGCCCTAGCTCAGACATTGAAGGCTAATCTTGACATCATAGTGAAAGACTTTCTTGAGGGTTATCTCCCATCAAAGCTTGATCATTCTTAACCCTTTCCTTGTCCTAGCTTGACCTAGAGTTCTCCTTGGAGGCCTCCCTTTCATGATAAATCCTAAAACCCTAGGTCTCGTGTGGACCCAACCTAGGTCTCTTGATTTTAGCAACACATTTCTTGGAAGCAATTGCTTATTTTAAAGAGCTTATTGAGAGGTCCTATATCATTTGATCTTGACTCTAGGTATACCTAACCTTATTGTAACATCATAAATCCCTAGATCTTGATTCCTACTCCTTTAGGTCTTTCTTAGAGAGCCATTAAGCTTCATTGGAGCAAGTGAGCCTCATATTGAGCCTCTCCTTTAAATGGGCTTCTGAAATCACTACAGACCTCATCATTAATGCCACAATCCTAGGTGATTTCCTCCATATTGGGACTCCTCCCATCGGTGAAAATCCGAGAAGAGAAGGGGACATAGGCTGTGGTGACAATGGGCCTTTGTCCCAAATTGTTGTTGTGCCCTCTAACTTTAGCCTATTTACTAGGCCTGCTAGTTTGTGCAACAACATTACCACCAAAAGTGGGTGACCCCATAGGAGAAATTTTTTCTCCCAACATCTCTTCTAGCCTGCTAGGCAACAAACCCTACAGCCACCACTAGCCAAAGACGATATACCATTCATCTTTGTCCCCTGCATTAGTCACATGACTTCTCACCCACCTCACAGGAGCACGCGAACAAAGGTGGGCTTTCGATCAAAAGGTACTTTATTAATTTTGCAATCAAGGGCATTATGCTTGTTTGTACTTTGGGCTTTTGGCATGGATTATGGGGTGACCTAGAAGGAGGAGGGGTTTTGATCGTGATTGTGTTCCTTCACCTTAAATGGGGGTTTAATCTTCAATCCTAGTGCAGTTGGATCTCCCCTAATGGACCAATGGGTATAGGAGGGACACTACTTGGGAAGCCTTGATTGGGATATCTTGTTCCATCTATCCTGATTCCATACTTACCACTTTTCATCTTACATTTCAAGCCCTATATTCCACCTCCATTCTTCAGGTTCAAATGGCCATTGGTTCTCTAGGATTTGGCACCATACATCCTCATATCTAAGTAGGGCTCGAAACTTGGCCTTAGGAGGTTAATGCAGCTGAAAGAAAGGAAAAATCTTATATTGGCCACAAGCAAAATAAAATAAAGAATGTTAAAATGCAAAAGATGGCTGGGGCATACACATTAGCACATGGGCAAAAGCCTACCATGAGCTCTACCTCATCCATTATGGCTATCACCCAATTCCTGAGCACCATATCGCTCCTATACATCATGAAAGGAACCCTTGCATATCCCAACTCTGATGGGAAATGAATTGCTTCATCATTAAGGGGTAATACAATTGTTATACATCATACAAAGCAAGCTCTAACCCTTTCAGCTACGAACAATATTACAAAGAAAAATCAAGAAAAAGTAAAAAGAGCACAAGAGGGGTGGAAAAACAAAGGTTGAGTGGGTAACTCATGCATCCATGATTGCTCCCTCCTCACATCTATACACTCGGGATGTGGATCCCCATCATGTTAGTCCCTTTGACCGTGGCACTTGGCCATGAAGTTTTCTCCCCTTAATTACCATAATTTTTCACATGATACCTATTGATTGAAAGTTGGATCAAGGAAATGTCACTTCCCTTTGGGGGCTAGAAACACCTAATACTTTAGCCACTCCTACCTAGGCAGGTAACACCATTGCGAGTTCAAATCCCTAATTTTGGAAGGGATGTCTTATTTGAAGTGTCAAATAGCCCTTTACTTTCAAGTTTGGTCATTTAGATGTAAAAATGATTATTGTACCTGATGGTTTGTTGCTTTCACTAGACTTTGTGATGTGATTGTTAGGTGGTTCCATAGTTGGACCTGGCCACCTTAACTGGGTCTAGGATTCTAGAGAAGCATATTGTCACCCATAGGTGAAGATTTGAAAGCCATGGGACTCCAAGCAACAATAGATCATCATACACACCCTTGGGCACGTTCAACACCCACAACATTTCATCACTTTGCCCTACATTTGATGACTTTTTAGGATGATGCACCTAGACCCAACATGCCCCTAGCCAGCCTTAGCACTTTGTGGGGGATCATAGTTGATCCATGGCGCAGATGAGTATGGTCTCACCCCTTAAGACTTGGGAGGGCTCGCACCACCTTGTAAGCCCTCAATGTTGGAGCAAAGACAAGCACTATGGCCATATGGAGGCACATGAGACCACCTTTGTTGCCCCAAGATAAAATTTGGGGTCCATAGAGGAAGATTGATAGAGATCTAAAGGCGAACCCTCAGAGGAGGATTTTAGAGGGCTTCTACACCACTCTTGGCACCCTAAGCCCTCAACACATGCCCTAGAAATCCTCATGCATGGATGAATTTAGCATATATGGCCCTACAACTCACACTTGTGGGAAAATTCTTGTGTTTTTGTTTAAGCTAGTAGGTTTGCTTGTGACCTAACTCATCGTTGTGACATAATTTATTGTTTTAGGGGATTTTAGGCTAAAAAGGACATTAGTACTCATATAAAAAGAGGAGATGAATCATTTGTTTCTCATCATCACACACTTGGAATTTCAGCCTCTTGGAAGAGCAGGGGGTTTTGGCTATGGTGACAGTGGGCCACTACCCCATTGTTGTCTCTTGGCCTACTAATAGCCTTGTTAGGTACCCCTCTCCAAGGCCTGCTAGATTTTGCGGCAACAATGTGGTTATGCAAAATTTTTCTTTCAAGAATCCATCAAATGAACTTGGTGCATGCATTCTTTGACCTTGAATCTCCCATATAAATAAATCGCTAGGGTTATTAAGAGAAGCATTTTGATCTTCCACCCTCTTCATCCAAGAACCTCTATCATTGATCTTGCCTAATTAACTCCATTGCCTAATTGAGTAAAGGTGATCATTTTAAATTCTTACCTCTTTTTCCTAATTTATTCTTAAGTAGGGTTAGGGTTTGGTTTTAATTTGCATTTTATGGTAATTTTCATTTGTTATGTCATTTCTCTATTGATAGAAATTGCATTTAATAATCAAAAGGGAAAAATCTAGCTTTAATTGCATTCTTCAACTCAAAAGTAGTGCTGGTGTATGGATATTTATTGGTGGTGTATGGATACTCGTATTTGACACACTTGAGAAAGGCCATTGGGGGTGAGAATGGTGTCTGATCTTGTTGTTGCCATAAGACCTAGGTTGCCTAGTGAGGCATTGCACTAAACCTTCTAGATTTTGCAATAACAAGAACAATTATGACAAAGACATTGTTCCATTCACTGATCATTTACCTCTCTAACCACTCCTTGGGGGGATGAAGAGGAGGCATGAACTTGGATCAACAAAGGAGCCAATCCTGTTGATTTTGTCATAGAATGCAATGCAAATAGCATTGTTGAAGACTCCTTTAGCCTCATATTAATGAACTAAATGGATAGAAATAACGAATTAAAAAGGCAAAAACAGGTAGCCTATTAGTTTACAAGATCCTCGTGTTTGCAAAATGTTGACAGCGTAGTCTAAATGTTCTGAGATTTTGTTCTTTTTTGGGAATGTTTTTCGATGAGTTTTACCCAAAATCCAGCCAACAATTGTTGCAATTGCAGATTTGAGTTGTTAAATCTGTACTGAGTGAGTGCCCCAGGGATTTTTCAGGGCCCTGAATCCGTATGTGCTCAAAAATGCATTTCACATAATGAAAAATAGCAATGTCACCAAGAATTGTATTGCCGGATTCTGGCAAAAAAGACAAACATGTAGAATTGTTAGACTTTGCCAATGTTGACTACTAGAAGTGGAAATGAAAAATTAGATTCTAAATTTTCTGTTGGTGATTTCTTTTTCTTTTAACTAATAAAAAAATCTAAATGGTTCCAATTGTTCTATAATTATGGAATAATAATCTCAATATTAGCTTCAAAGTTCAAATTTTCCCTTCTAATCCTCAAATTGTCCATGAAACTCCTTTATAAAGTAATAAACAGTGATGACCTATTCAATGTACAGCTGGATTTTGACATCCAGTTGCTCTTATTTGATGTCAATTAAGAGGATATTACCAGATTTATAAAAGGCTATTTCAAGATTCATTCCATCTGATCAGTGTTGCTTGTGGAATGCTTCATTAATTGTAAAAGGAGGTCAATTCTTCTATAAAAAAATTGTTGCAAGCGATGTCCAGAAGTCTTGTGCACTCTGGTTCAAGAATATGATATCTTTGTCTATTCAAGGAATGTGTTATTCGGATCCTACTTCGAGGTTGAAGCAACTTGAGCAGTACAGGCCTATTATATAATTCTAGATATGTTAACATGTTTATTAATTACCAATCACATTTTAATACTTGAAACATTAATAATGGTAATTATTGTATTGTTACCAATATTTATTACTAATTATATTTTAACACAATAACGGAAGTATCAGAGAGGCACACGCCAAAGTTTGCAGTCGGACTTCCAAGAGTAAGGGGCATGTCAACATTGTTTTTTTGGTTTGCATGGGCTGAGATCTGAATACACTTTTGGGTCTCTCGTAGCGAACCTTGGTTACTCGAGAGGTTTGGACACCTTCATAAATAGGGATTTTATGGAAAACAACTCTAACATTACATCCATTTTTGGTTGATAATTCTACTTTTCTCATACAATGATTTTGACATTCTTTCGTATATATTTTTGTACTATGGTCCCTGGGTTGCTCAAGATTGGTTGTCGAACTCATGCAAGGATATTGCCAACCAAGGAGCAACATCATATTCCAGAAGGAACTTAAAGTTGACAAAAGAACCAAGCTTATAGCACGTAATTTTACAAAATTTGGGATGCACTTACTATATATGAAGTGGTTCTTTGACATTATAGCTAGATTTTGATATATTTATATGATTAATATGAGTTTGCTCTTCCCAAAATATATTATATTCTTGATCCAATACATGTCCTTCGGTAATGGAAAAGTAAGAAATTTTGCTTTATGATTTCTTTTAGGACTTAAACGACGATATGGTGTGCTATAACATTCAATACCATAACCATTATTATGTTTCCTTCGGTGCATTCTAACTAACAGACGTTTTTGTCTTTTGGGCCGGAATCTGGAGATGCAGTTTTTTGCAAGAATGAATTTTCTGTTTAGATGCATTTTTGAATGCACAAATTGATTCAGTGTCCTGAAATACCATGAAGCACTAGGATTGGGCAGGTTATAGATTCAAACTCACAATTCCAAGAAATCCCTGCCAGATTTCCAGTAAAATCTACCAGAAAATATCCCCCGAAAAGATCAAGAACGTCGATTACTTAGACTACCTTGTTTCCTTTTTTCAAAATTTGGCTTTTCCTCGGGCATGTTGCACTCGTACGTCACACATGCTGAATTCTGAGTTTATTTCTTTAGATTTGCAATTTTTTTGATATAAAGTTATTTGACTCTTAGTTTTTGACATTCACGCGTGCAGATTTGGAAAGGAAGGGAGCGAGATCCACTTGCATCCAGTGTTACGGCATGTTTTAGTTATCTTCAGGACCATTGTCGTGTGTTAAATTTGGTTTATCGAAGATGAGGCGTAGGCTGCCATTTTCTAGTCGATGTTGTGAAGCCATAAGTCTTTCATGTCTTGCTTGCCATGGTGTAAATAGTCGATCAGAGTCATTCAGGAGCTACTCAGTTTCAGATTCGGATGGTGAAGGACGATGTGGAGCAACAATGAACTGCTGGAGGAGGACTCCCATGACAGCTCCTACAGATATTGCAAACAGTGCAGCCAGTTCGCAGGCATCTCCACGCCCTGTTGTGACCAGTCAAGACCCTCCTGGTACACCTCGTTTGGTTCGCTGCCGTGCAGTTAGAAGAGATATATTCGAGGACTGGCACTTTGATGATATGACTGAGGATGTTCAACGACCTGAGGAATAAAATAAAAGTATTATTGCAACTGGGACAGGTGTTGTTTTAGCTTGTGATTGAGATAAACTATCTGTTTGCTATGGGCTGGTGTATTATGTTCAGAGAGATCCATTGCCTGCTCCAAACCAACTTTTCCATTATTAGCATGATGTGGTGTTCTTGAGTGGGGGCGAATTTTGGTTTAATGGTATCTATGAAGGACTCCATTTCAATTGCTAAATGGCCAGTTCTTAAAGGATGGTATTTTTAACAAAATCTATCTATTTGTTTTTGTATGGTGGCATATATAATCTTCATAGGAAATCGGGTGCTTTGAATATGATATTTGTATGCATTCTGTTTGTGACGCTGAAACAGTCACTCGATGTTCTTATCTGCTCGTTATTTTGGTCCATTTGTATAAATAATACGATGGCTTTAACTTATTTTCCCCTTATGGCTTTTGTAGTTTCTTGATTCATAAATATTTGTAGCTCTTCTAGGCAGGATGGCATTCTGTGCAACCATTTTGCTTTCTATGGTTAAAGAAATATTTATTATGCAGTAAACGTGAAGGTAATGTCTTTAACATGGTTTAATGTTTCTCTTGAAATTCTGAAATCGAAGCTATTCAACTGTATTCAGGTTTAATCCTCTCCTCTGGACCGAAGAACCTTTATTTCCTTTGTTTAAAAATTAACTTTGAAAGATGTGTGGCAAGTTGTGTTTTTTCTGCATTATATGGCATTATGATTCCAGGGTCATGTCAGACATGCTTTGGAGAGTATTCGTCATAGATGTTAAACAAACTTTTCTTCTTGAGGAAATTCATTTTCTGGATTAGCCGTTCAGTTATTTCCATTAGCGATTGTGTAGATCTAGCTAGCTTTTGATTTCTTTGAGAATTTAGGTTGCAAGAAAAGCCAAAGAAACTGTTTAACAATTATGTACCTGCTAGATCCAATTATTATTAGAGGATTGATTGGCCAGATGGATAGTTTTAGGTGCTCATGCTGTTGAGGACGATACAGCTGTTAGATTCATTGTTCTGGTTAGATACAGATGAAGTTGGAAGTAGGCTTGTCCATTATAAACAAATACAAGTTGAACAGATGTGATGTTAAATACACCAGGAATATTTACGACATTTTGAAGAAAAGCAATATCTGCTGATTGAAGCTTGATGTTAATTTTCAAAATTATGCTTATATGTTAAATGAATAACAATATCTGCTGATAGAAGCGTGACACTAATTTTGCAATCTCGGTTTGAATAGCTCTTAAATTGATGCTGTTTATTCTGTTGGTTTTTATTGACTGTGATTCGGCAAAGCTTCAACATAATTCTACGTTTCTATGTTATATGAATAGAGCTCTAAAATAGATGTTGTTTGTTTCGTTGGTTTTTATTTTGAATGTGATTTGGCAAAACTTCAATCATCGTTCTGTGTTAGTAAGACACCAAGGTTCCCATTATCATTTGGAATGTCCCAATATGTACACATAAGTCAGCAATGAAAAACACATACAAAGGAAAATGTAAGAGAGAATTACTACCAACTCGACGTTATATTGTATGTACACTCTCTAAAGTTATTTGAGATATGTTGTATATTTTGTAGTTTAGTTTATTTTATATATTTGTAAACTTTGTAGTTAACGTGTGTAGATTTGTACTCTATAATTTATCAGATATATTTGAAGAAGAATAACTACATGTAGATAATTTATTAATGGTTTATTAGATATAATTAGGTAAAAATATGATAGATGAACCTGGTTGAAGAGTTTGGTAGAATAATAGGAGGTATTTATCATTAACTTTTAAAGAAAGAGTTATGAATATAAAATTTACAACCTTTTATTCGACCATACAAATCATATCATGTTGTAAATTTTGTAGTTTAGTTTATTATATATATTTGTAAAATTTGTAGTTAATTAGATACGTTTGTGTAAATCTGTATTTTCTACAATTTATCATATATATTTGAATAAAAATACATATAAAAAGAAGATGAAAGAGAAGGATAACAATATCTAGATATAAGCTATATTTTTATTAGTTCATTAGACATATTTAGGTAACAATATTAGTAGATGAATTTAGTTGAAGAGTTTGGTGAGATAAGAGGAGGTATTTACAATTGTCTTTTAAAGTGGGAATCATAAATATAAAATATGGAATTTTGTATTGGACAATACAAATCATATTATTTCTTTTCACAATTTTTTATTTTATTTTTGTTCCTCACAGTGGAGGGTGTACCATTTATAACGAGAAACTTAAACTAAATAGTGGCTTTGCTTTTGTATAGTTGAGATATTGGGATGGATTTGTGTGTGCTAAGCTTGAAGTGCTTGAACAAATGGTAAAGTGTTGCATCAGATGGTAAAGGTTTCTCTCTAATTTAATAACAAAAGCAATAATATCTTGTTATGGAAAGATTGTTCTATCAAATTGGTAAAGGCTCAAGTTAAAGACCAGTAGAGGTTTTCTTTGCTTTAACATCAAAACCAATTGAATTTCATTGAAAAGTAGAAAACAAAAGTGCTAATCACTGATGCAAAAGATAACCCTTTTGTTGTTGAACATACCTGAATGATAGAAATTCCACAAGTTGTGTTTACTTTGTGGGAGGATGGGGTGGAGATGACTTTTGGTTAAGTCTTCAACAATGTAGGTTTTACATGGAGGGGGGCTGAAATAGTCTAACAAATTTCACATTTAGGTAACTTAACAAAGAAATAATGAAATATCACCCTATGATTGTAGGCACTGTTACTCACCATAAAGTCGGTAACCCATGGAAGAAAAAAATTCATCTCCTTGGACAAGAAGCCAATGGGTGGCCCTGTATGATCACGCATAACATGATGTTATGATTCTATGCTTTTTGTTATGGTTAGATTTCTCTCTCCCATTTGACATTCTTTCTTGAAGGAAGGCGTGTCATCCATTGGCTAGTACTTTAGTCATTATTTCCATAATGTGCTTTCATGGGCATACTAATATGGATCAAGATGCAAACTAGATAAATGATCAATCTCAATTGTATTCTTGTCCCCTCACTTCATTTGGTAGGTTAGCCTTTTACTCTAGTCTTGTGGGACCTCCTCTGAGGCCTTAGGGTTATAGGAAGGACACTACTAGGGCACTACTAGGGAAGCACCAATTGAAGCAGTGTGTCCAAGGTAATCCATACTTACCACTTTCCATCATTTCCCTTATTCACCCCTATTCTTTGGGCTGGTAATAATTGGTCATTGGATTTGACACCCTTCATCCTCATCCTTACGTTTGGGCCCAAAAAACATAGCTCCGGAGGTTGATTCAATTAAAAGAAAGATAAAAGCATAAGAAAATCTAAAACAAAAGAAAAATGCAAAATGCAAAAAATGGTTGGGACATTTATTTAGTGCGTCAGCAAAAGCTAGCATGAGCTCCATTCCCCTCACTAGCCATCAATCGGTTCCTCAAGCATTTGATGCTTTTATCTAAAGAAAGGAACTTTTGTATGTCCCAACCCTTATGAGTGAGAAATTAACTCATCCTAAAGAGGTAATTAAAAATTTCAAAAGCAAGCTTGGGATATTGATATATGCACCTAAATAAAGATAAATCATAAAGAGGTAATAGGCACACCAGAGGGTTGAAAAAAAGTAGGCCGAGTAAAGGAGTAACTTGTGCTTATACGATTTCTCCCTTTGTACATATATACACTTAGGATTTTGGACCTCCATTAGTTGGTCACATGTCTATGGTACCTTGCCCTAAAGTCTTAACCACTCCATAGCCATCATTTTCACGCACACCTATAGATTGATGGACTAACCTAGGACATGTCACTTCCCCTTGGGGGTTGGAAACACCTAATAAGATTATTAACCTAACCTATCTCGGATATAAGGGGGTAACTTGTTTATGTGACTTGATCTAGTTAGACATTTGAAGTTGAGCTTTGTGTGAAGTATTTTTGTGCCCCTAACATTAGGTATGGTCCACTATTATGCATATTTGGTTATTTTCCCTAATGATTGCTGATTTCACTAGATTTTGAGTGAGGAATTGTTAGGCGGTGCTATCACAACAACATAGGCCTCTTGAGAGATGATTCTCATCCCATTCAATAACATTATAGAGGTTATTTTACCTAGTACAAAGAGCTTTTTGACCTTGGTGATATAGTGTTTCCCCTCCAGAGCAAAGCGTTGGGCCATGAGATGGTTCCACATGGTACTTGACTCACTTGAGTACCCCCATATGCTAAAACATTAAGCCAACAAGGCTTGGTGTTTGATTTATTTATAATGTTAGATAGACGTAGGATGCCCCCATGATGGCCTTGACATTGTTTGATGGGAATTACTTGTTCCATAGATTGGATGATGATGGTTATCATTGATATGACAATGGAGGGCTTGCACATCATTGAGAGACCCCAATGCCTGAGCATGAAGCTACCACATCACCCCTTTTTCGCTTAGAAGGGTGACATAGGGACCTTGATAATTACGTCATGGTTTTATAGGTATACCTGTGTACTTTGATCTATCTCTAGGAGTATGGAGCACTCATTACCCATTTGTCACCTGTGACATATTGATCACTTCTAGAGAATGATGTCATGATGGAGGAGACTATTTCCCACGCGTATGGGTTGTTTTGGCATTATTTGTTCTATGTTTGAGCTATTATGAGGTTGGTTTGTAAACTTTCACCCGTTGAACACTCGAGCAATCTTGCATTAGAACTTTACTTGTAAATTTGTAAAAATAAGGTTGGTTTTAAGCCTCATACAAATAGAGGCTCCCTTATTTCTTTTTTCATCATCACACATTGATCACTCCTCTAGAAAAGTGTGTGAATTAGTCATTTTTCGCTACTTGGGTTGCAATGTGACTTTTTTATGGTGCAAATTCTCTTAGAGATGGAACTTTGTGTGGAGATGTTTGCCTAGGATTGAATGAATTGGCTTTTTGGATAATATTATAAGTTTCATGATTTATCTTCTATATTTCTCATATTGTATTTGTGTAGTAGCGTTTCTATTTTGTGACATGATTGAATACTAATTTTATGTTGAAATATTCCTACATTATAACATGAAAAATGTTATTTTTGAAACCTATAAGGAAACTATGAGTGTGTATTTCTTCTACTTAAATTCTCCCCTCACAATGAAAATAGTTAGAGTTTTAAAAGTGAATTCCCTAATCATCATGTTTACTCCATCAAAATCAGTATCATTGATTTTAGCTTTGAAGACTACATTAACACCATTTATGATAAGGCACTAAACATGAGTTGTGTTGACCATCTATTAAATTAATTAAATTTCTTCTTCTTTATATTTTCCTAAATACCTAGGGTTAGCCATTAGGGTTTTTATGTTGAAAATTGTTAAAAATAAAATGTAAGTTTGATGTTTATGGTTCATAAAGTAGGAATTGCATCAATAAATAATATAAAAGCAAAATCTAGCATTGTTGCATGATAAAACTCACCACTTTGCTGATGTCATTCTTAATTTGTTGCTTATGCATGTTTTCAACCATATATTTCCATTGGTAAACCCTAATCCTTGGTGTTTATGACCTATGGATGGAGCATTATTAATTTGGATCTCCTATATTTGTCTCTTCAGTCCCACCTAGTCCCGCCCTGAAACATCCCTTTCCTCTAGGCAGCGAGTAAGTCGCTGACAAAATCAAATAAAATAAATTATAAATCAAATAAAAAAAAATATTGTGAGATTAGGCGGGTCAACAGACGGGCCCATAGATGGCTCTCTTGTTTCATTTTATTAGTCAATGTCGATAACTTTTCTGATCTACTATTGGCCTTGCTCCCTTTGTTGATTATCCATTGAAAGACAATTTCCCTTAGCTATTGTACGACATTATATACCCTATCATTGAAAACAAGAAAAATCCTAACTTATAACAACCATCAAATTGGTCTAGGAATTAAATACTTGAACTTTGGCATAGAATATCTAGGCCTTCTAGGCTTTGTCGATACTTTATCCCATTTTATAGACCTCATATCAATCACCTTGAGCCATCGTAATTAAATATCCTTTAGGTGAGTATAGAAGCCTCTCTCATGGTAAAATACCACTAAAGAACAAGATAACTCTTTTTATTGGTGTCTGTGTTGATTTGGGGTAGCATCAGATGTGCTCTAGCCACGAAATTTGGTGGAGAGGTTTGGGCACATGAGATCTCCAATACCCAGAAAGGGTTTGGGCAGATTCTAAACAGATCAAGAGATATTAAAATAATTAATATTTTTAATGGAGTCCCTAAGTCTAAACTTAGGGAAAATAAAATATTAATGTGTATTAATATGAATCTGTGTTAGAATGGTCCAAAAGACATGGATCAAGCCAGATATAATCTTAGCCATTGATTAGGGACTTAATCTCGACCGTTGAGATGTCAACAGGAAAAGTATAAGAGGAGGCTTGAGGGTCACTTGGAGAATACACCAGAGTGATCAGTCATTCTATTCTCTAGAGCGGGGTTTGCTAAGAGAGATAGAATTAGTGATCGGGAGAGTAGCTGCGGGGCATTGAGTACAAAGAGATAGAGAGATAGGGATAGTGTCAGGTTAACAACAAAGCAGCCAGAGAGAGAGACGCAGGAGCATCCAGTGCTCACGCAGGGCCACGCAGAGGCAACCAAGTGTTGCGCAGAGCACTAGAAGGGTCGGCGTAGCTAACGCAGAGGCTCAGAGAGCTGACACAGGGCCTCCTAGGTTGGACGCAGGCCAAGATAGGCTGACGTAGTGCCAGCGTTGGGCTAGGAGAGGCTGATGCAGTCTAGACTGGGCAGACGCTGGGGTTTCTGGGGCAGATTGGTGCTGAGTAGCTGCCGGAAGGATTATCCAAGGTTTCAGCTAGTAGATTTGTCAGAAACCAAGAGTTATTACTGCTAAGAAATTCTCTGTTGGGTAGGCTAGTTTCGGCACCCAGATTGTACTCTGATATTGCTTAATAAGAAAACCCTCAGATAACTTCACCAGTTTTCCCACATTAGGTTTTTCCGGGGACATTAGTCCAAAAATAATGGTGTCATGTGGTGTGTTTGTTCTTGTTTCTTTTAGTTGTTGATCTATAATATGTTGAGCATGCATTAGTATTTATTTTCAGTATTTACATTGTAAATAACTTGTTAAGGAAGATAACAAGGAGGTAGGAATAAATCAGATAAAGTGCATGGAGGGTTTCTAACTAAGTAAAATTAGAAACTTCAACAGTCTGAAGGTCTAGTTCTACCTAATGGAGATTTACATTAGGCCTGCTTGATTTTGTGACAACATTTTTGGTGTCATTTCCTAGGAGGAGTTGAGTCCACCTTCTCAAATCCAAAGGTTCGTCAAGGCCAAGTCACGTATACACGTGAGTTTGGTGAAGCAAAGTAGTTTGTGGTTTTTTTACCATGGTATTCTAAATAGCAGGGGTCTCTACCATGGTATTGGCCCATAGTAATGAGCGCGACAACGGATATTGATCTCGTCAAAGATTACCACTAGCACTAGTGTAGTTTTGACTCGTGGTATTGGATAAGGACTAAACTATATAAGGAGGTGAAGATCAAAGTGCTAAGTGTGCATGTGAAAATGTTTTTGATGAATACTTCAATTTGAAGTATATTTGCATTGTAAGGGCCATAATTGTCACATAGATCTGAAATAATTATGCACCGATGAATACAATGATGGATCAGGATCATGAGACCTGAAATGACTTTTCATTGTATGATCTGCTCATGGATTAACTAGATCTAAGTATTGATGCATGTTTTTATCTCTGAATATTATGATCTAGGTCTTTCTGAAGTTTTGAAGAGCTGCGCAATTTTAGGTCAAAATTTGCAGATCTATACGTTGGTCTGGGGAAAAGTGCGTATACACGCGGGTTTGCTTCTTCAAAGTCACGTATATAAAGTAAGGGTTTTTGTTCATAAATGACTGATCAACCTGATCAGTGCTGCTGTTTCTCTGTTGTCTGTCAATGATGTCCTCATGTTGATCTGGGTTGAGTGATAATGTATGAAGTAGAACTGATTGAATGATGAAGTTGAATTTGTCTACATGTTGATTGGTTGAAAAGATTATCGATGTCGCTAGTTGTATGAGGGTTTAGTAAGATAACAAAATATTTCAGTATATCTCTGGTCAACTCTATGTCTGATTCAGAATTACAAGTTTTCAGTTTTTAGTATATTAAAATCTGTACGCAGGTTTCTCTACAGAAAAGCGCATATACACGTGGGTTGCCTTAAGTGAAGTAGCATATACATTTTGGCATTTGAATGATCAGGGTTGCAGTTGATTATGTGTGTTGATGCAGTATTCTGAGTTCAGTTCTGTGTACTGGTTATAATGATCTGACTATTCCAGTTGATTGGTTGAGTTTTGATTAAGTGTCAGTTGATTGGGTTTCAGTGATTGGTTGATTTAGTTGTATTATAGTGATGAGTTACAGTTTGATTATTGATATTGAGCTTAAGTGTTGATATTGGATCTAGTGTGAAAATTTATGAAACGTGGTCCATGGATGTTGCTGAGGGTTGGAGCCTTTAGTGAGGAAGTCGAAGCTTCCTGCCAGTCATAGCTGGTAATCAGATCAGGGGGTTGGAGCTCCCTTCTAGTAGGAGTTGGAGAACGAGCGAAGGTTGTAGCCTTTCGTAGGTGGGTGCCTGCGTACTGGTACGAGTCTGCACCAATACAAGATTGTAAAAAGATTTTTTTTTATATTAAAAATAAGACAGAGACGACAACAACAGGTGGCTTTTTTCCGCATTGGGTTTCCACCTTAAATCCTAGTCTTCACATGTGTTTCTTATGTGTGATGGTTTTTTTGTTCTTACAACACATGGTTACTGTCTATCTAATGTTTAATAAAATACTGATGCACTGGATGAAGACAAACAAATGATGAATTAACTGAAAAATAAGTTTAATGGATGTACGTTGGTTGTCTTAAGAACAGTGGCGTACACACGCGGGTTCCTTTCAATAAAGTCGCGTATAGAAATTAGAATATGAAATGAAAAAGTTATTTATTTGAAAACACTGATTCACCCCCCCCAGTATTTTTCCCAACAATTGGTATCAAAGTAGGTCCTTTGGTAGAAGCTTTATCGCTTGAAGGAGATCTATCAAGACAATGGGAAAGAAGCAAAGAAGAAAGCACCTCAAAAGAAGAAGACATCTCAAAGAGACAGTGACAGTGATAGAGATGATTGTCTATTAGATGGAAGAAAATATTCAGATTCAGAATCACCTCAGAATGAAGATGATCAAACAAAAGAATTATTAGGTACTGATTTTTGGTCCTCTAGTGATACCTTTCCCTGTTCATGCAATATTGAAGATAATGAATATGACAATGAAACAACTGAATTTTCTCTTATGGGTAAAAGTGAAAGAAATCTAATGACCATAGAAGTAGAAGTTAAAAGGCTCATAGATAAAATTAGAGATCAACAAGATCTATTTGATAAAAGGGAATGTACCTACAAAGAAGAGGTTACTAGGTTAAAAACTTAGTTGGAGGAAGGAAACAAAATAAGGAAGCAGTACAAGGAAAAGGAAGATCAATGTCAAAGGCTACAGGATGAAGTAACATCATTAAGAAATCAAGTGAATGAAAATGATACAACAACCAAGAAACTTAAAGAAAGAACCAGTTACGGTAAAGGTCTTGAAGCTGAGGTTGTCTCTCTAAAAGAAGACCTTGAAAAATCAAATAAGTAGAATGAAGAACTACTTCAAGCATTTGAGGAAAAAGAAATTGGGATTCTCAAATTAAAACAAGAAGTGGAGGAAGGAAGAAAGGTTGAAGAAATCATGAAGAAGCAGTATCTAGAAAAGGAAAAGAAATATCAGGATGAGGTAAATATCTTAAAAGGTAAATTAGAAGAAAATGATAAACTTTTGCGATTTCAAGATAGTACTAAGATTTTGGTTAATATTCTTAGTAGTCAAAGGTCTCCTACCATCAAATTTGGTATTGGTTTTCATGAAATTGTTAAAGGTGAATTTAGCTCACAAGTCGAGGCAAGGAATTCTAATGCAAAATCTGAAATGCTCAACAAGGAGATAAGAAGTCAACCCCATCAACAACCAAGGAAAGAAAGTCTTCAAAGGAAATCATTTACTCCTAACTATAGAAGTGTTAATCGATTTTTTCCTCTGATCAATAATGTTGAATGTTTTATGTCATAATTTTGGACATGTTGCAGCTAGTTGCAGAAGTATAATGTTTCAAGCTAATAACCGTCTCACAGAAAGATCATCAGCTTCCAGGTACTTTAAGGGATATTGTTTTTCTTGCAATATGTTTGGTCACAAAGCCATTGATTGCTATAGAAGGAATATGAAACATATAAGATGTTATGCTTGTAACAAGTTTGGGCATGTAGCAAAAGAATGTAGGAACAAGTCTATGGATTGCCGTAGACAATATGGTAAGCAACCAAATAAGAACATTAATATCAGAAAATCTGAAAAAGATGGATCCACCAATAAGCAAGAAAAAGAAGAACAGATAAGGTGTGGTCTTGCTCTCTTCTCATTCGAAGACGAAGATGAATGGTACATAGATAGTGGATGTTCTCATCACATGACTGGAGATAAGAGTAAAATGGAGTCTCTCATGAAGAACCATCATGGTAATGGTATTCTTGGAACTAATGTTTTAGCAAAAGTTCTAGGACCAGGTACAATCAGAATAGACTCAGGGGGAGCTGAAAGTGTGAAATTTCAGTATTTCACTTTCTATACGCAGATCTTATGAATACAAGTCGCATGTATACACGAGTTCTAAACTGCACAGTCGCATATACTTTGGTTTGATGAAGAAACAGTGGGATAGACTTAGGAAAGAGGGTCTGATATGGTTCAGTCAATTATCAATTGTCTTTTCTGTTTTGATGGTTGATGATTACAGTCTGTTGATGCTATTTAGAAGTTCTTTTGGCCCTCATAAGTTGTTGATGACTTGATGTATAACTGGTTGATGATGATGCCTTGATGATTCTTACTGATATATGAAATGATCAGATCTGACAGTGAATAGTTGGCACAGGTTTAGGGGGAGCATTTTCTATGCTTCTAATAATGCATTGTTGGCATTATGTTTGCTTTAGAAGTCCTTGGTACGTAATGATGCTTATCAATGGTGATGATGCTTATGTTGTTGAAGTGTTTAAATGATGCATCATGCTATATGCTGTGGTCATGGGTTGTCTATGATGAAATCACAGATGATACTTATATATTGCTTAAGCCACATAGTTGTTTTGATGCTATTGATCAGATTTATGGATGATTCTTTTGATGATGCATATAGTACATATGTTATGTTGCTTACATGGTGATCTTCATAAGTTCAAGGAGAAAAACAAAGCTTGAGTACACAACTTCATTATTTGATGATGATAAGTGTCACTCATTACTTTTATGTTGTTGTCATCATGCCTTCAAAGATGCATAAATTTCATATGGTGCAGTTATGGATGAGGATTCCTATAGTTCTTGGCTCTCACATGTTTGAGGATTGTTGCTTTTGATGGTATCAAGAAAGTTTGACAAATGATTGTGAGCTCATGGTTTGCTTTTCTCATTGATGAGAAGCTAGATACATATTGATGGATACATTACAAGATAAGGATCACATGGATGATTACTTAAGTTGCACGATGTTGGTATAAAAGATCTTATATGAAGAAAATTGGCCAAGGGAATGATGTTATTGCAGGTTTCATGAAGACATGGCTATTTGGAGACATGGCTTACTTAGTCACATAATGATGATGATAAGAAATGATGAATACTTCTTCCTATCTTACTTTATGATGATAGGCTTGGTTCTCACATATGTTGATTATCATGGTTGATTCTTATCGGATGCATTAGGGGAATTTTGAGGTCTAAAATGGGCCTCCTAAGGAAATTATAAAATAATAGTGTTAACAATAAAATAAGATTAGATTACATCATCAAATTTTAGAGGAAAAAAAGAAAAAAACTTTTTTCAACTCGTATTTTCGACTTATTTCCTTATGGGTTTACTCAAATTTCGAGCGGAAACACTCGTTGGATGCACAATTTGATTCCTCGTGCAAGGAGTACCCATGTTGCATACTTTCAATGGACCTTGCTACATGAAAAATGAGAAATACATGAAAAACGTGATTGCAATCTCGCTCGAAATTTGAGTAAAACCTTAGGGAGATAAGTTGAAAATACGAGTTGAAAAATTAGTTTTATTATTTTATTAGTTTTTAATCCTTTTACTTTTTTACTCCAAAAATGGTGAATCATCCCCCATGCTTGACATCATCATCTTGAATTCTATTGGTTCTTATAAAGTTTATTTTGGTCCTACATTTTTTGTAGGAGGCCCATTTTAGACCTCAAAATTCCCTTAATGTGGGATGTTAGAAAACTCCCTAGTAATGATACATGTTTGATATATTGAGGGTTGTTGAGGAAAGAACATGCAGTTCTTGCTACGATAATTTGATGATGATGTTGTGGTCATGGATGATGACTATGGTGCTTTCACATGTATATGATATGATGTGAATGGTTTTGTGAAGATATAGGCATTACTGCTTGGAGATATGGCATATGCTTAGTTGATTCATGAAAGGCTATGTTTTTTATGAACATAGAAAAAGAGCAAGTTGATCTTGATAAGGTCAAGAGGATGAGTTGATAGCAGATATATATGAAAATCTATATGCAGCATACTTAGTCATAGGTTGATGATATTAAAGCTACATTGTCTTATCTTGTGAATTGATGATGGACATATACAGGTTGTTGTTCTTGATGCTGTTGATAGATGCTTATGGTGTAGATCATATATGGTGTATGATAGTTGCTGATAACTATCATGGTCTTGTTTATGTCTTTAGTCTTTGTTATAAATGTCATTTGATGTAAAGGTCATATAAAGACCTATGATGTACTCATTGTAAAATTCAGCCATGTATGGACTATTGTGGTCAAGTCCTTTTGGACTTATGAATTTTGAAACCCCACTATGTTTGGGAAGTTGATGTAATATGTAATCCCACTTGGTTGGGTGGTAGTGTCAAAAATGTAATCCCACTTGGTTGAGTGGTTGAGTCAAATATGTATCCCCACTTGGTTGGGTGATTGATGTATGAGTCCTTGGTGATAGAAAGGTCATACTCAGTTGAGTTATAGAGTCATGTTCTTCATTTGAAAATCTTTCTGAAGATTCAGCATGTGCTCAGGGGGAGCATGGATAGTATAGTGCAAATCAGATCCAAAGGGGAGCTTTGGTCCGCCCTTTTCCCTTGATGTCAAAGGGGGAGAATATCTTGGTGTTTGAATAACGATTATTTGATGTATCTAACAGGTTTCTACAGGTTGAGGTGATCAACACCAACATGGTTGCCATCAAGTCCAAAGGGGGAGATTGTTGGCATTATGATGCATGTGTTGTCCTTGATGGAAACTCACTTGTAACAAAACAAGTATATGGTAACTAGATGAATCCACAGGTCAATTCAGAGGTGATAGAATGATGGAACAGAATACCAAAATGATGGGTCAAAGGTTTACAGATCAGAATCAAAAGTTTGATACAGGTGAATATTTGAAAATCTATACGCGGGTTCGTCAAGGCTAAGTCGCGTATACACACGAGTTTGGTGAAGCAAAGTAGCATATGGTTTTTGCACCATGGTATTCTAAATACCAGGGGTCTCTACCATGGTATTGGCCCATAGTAATGAGTGCGACAACGGATATTGATCTTGTCAAAGATTACCACCGCACTAGTGTAGTTTTGACCTGTGGTATTGGATAAGGACTAAACTATATAAGGATGTGAAGATCAAAGTGCTAAGTGTGCATGTGAAAGGGTTTTTGATGAATACTTCAATCTGAAGTATATTTGCATTGTAAGGGCCATAATTGTCACGTAGATCTGAAATAATTATGCACCGATGAACACAATGATGGATCAGGATCACCGGACTTGAAATGAATTTTCATTGTATGATCTCTCATGGATTAACTAGATCTTAGTATTGACCATGTTTTATCTCTGAATATTATGATTTGGGTCTTTTTGAAGAGTTGCGCAGTTTTAGGTCAAAATTTGCAGATCTATACACTGGTTGGTCTCGGGAAAAGCACGTATACACGTGGGTTTGCTTCTTCAAAGTCGCGTATATAAAGTAAGGGTTTCTGTTCATAAATGACTGATCAACCTGATCAGTTCTACTATTTCTCTGTTGTCTGTCAATGAAGCCCTGATGTTGATCGGGTTGGGTGATAATGTTTAAAGTAGAATTGATTGAATGATGAAGTTGAATTTGTCTACATGCTGATTGGTTGAAAAGATTGTTGATGTTGTTGGCTGTATGAGAGTTCTGTAAGCTAACAAAATATTTCAGTATATCTCTGGTAAATTCCGTGTTTGATTCAGAATTAAAAGTTTTCAGTGTTCAGTATATTAAAATCGGTACAAGGGTTTCTCTACAGAAAAGCGCATATACACACGGGTTGCCTTAAGTAAAGTAGCGTATACATTTTGGCATTTGAATGATCAGGGTTGTAGTTGATTTTGTGTGTTGATACAGTATTCTGAGTTCAGTTCTTTGTATTGATTACAGTGATCTGACTGTTCCAGTTGATTGGTTGAGTTTTGATTAAGTGTCAGTTGATTGGGTTCAGTGATTGGTTGATTCAATTGTATTACATTGATGAGCTACAGTTTGATTATTGATATTGAGCTTAAGTGTTTTGACATTGGATCCAGTGTGAAAATTTATGAAACATTGTCCACCGATGCTGTTGAGGGTTGGACCTTTAGTGAAAAGGTCGAAGCTTCCTGCCAGTAGTAGCTGG